>CAJNOJ010000608.1:0-39106 GCA_905250025.1 Adineta ricciae | reverse complement strand
AATATTGTGAAAAGGATGCATTTATGTGTTCAGAGTGATGGTAATCATTTTGAGCATTTGTTGTAACTCAAAATATATGAAGTGAAACTTAAGAGAATATACTATCTTTCTATAAAAAAGAAACAATTTAATTGCTTGTATTGTATAGGAGATATTAATGAAAACTTTCCATACGGACTTTTGGGACACCCTGTACTTAGATGGCCAAAGGTGATAGAAAAACGAATTGCTTCTAATATGTAAAAATGCGCAATTCCGTCGGCTAGAACAAATGAATAGGGTGTCGTGTTAAGTACTATGTAATGTTTAAGACAAGGTAATAAATTATAAATTCTCGTGAATAAATGTTGCGGTTGCTCCAGTGTCGATCAAAATCCTAGTGGGATATTCATTGACAAATGTGGAAAAATAGATTAAAGGAGATTTCGATGGGTTTGTAGTAATTTTCCCGGAAACAACACCATCGAGTGAAGTCTCCGGAACTAGAAACTTGGACATGTAGAAACATCATGTCCAATCTGATTACATTGGCAGTAGATTGGCTAGGAGATGGAGTAGCTAAACGATTCATATTAGGTGGCAAAACTTTCGGACGAGTATTGAGTGGTGGAATACTCGTCATATTTTTTTGTTGAGATGTTTGTGGATCAAAATGTGAACAAGGTTAAGACTGAGATGATGAAATGGGCGGAGCGTACGAATTACGCGGGGAAAATGAAGTGTTACGGTTATTGGAGAAGCGTGAATTTCGATAGAAATTTGCGGAAGAGTGTGGTGAATAACCACTAGAGGTGCCAGAAAACGATTGGGTATTCAATGACGAGGATGCATAGGATGCTGACGAGTTCGACTAGGAGACACATCTGTGTAAGTAGAAAGATCCTGTGACGATACATTAGAAAGCTGCACGAGTTCTTCAGCCTCTTTCGCGTATTCTAAAAATTCGAGTGTATTATTAGGTGTTTTCTTGCGAACCTCATATTGAATGCTGGGTTTCGTTTTATTCAAAAGATTCTTTAATTTCGTTCCTTCGCTCATCGTAGGATCTGCTTCCTTACACAACTTTAACACATCATTGAAGAAAGTGCGGATCGATTGATTTTGACCCTGAGCATATGATTCTAGTTTTTTTAATGCGATTTCTTCATGAAAATTTGAAGTGAAAGCTTTTTTAAGCTGGAAACGAAAATTTCCCAAGTAGTGAACGATAATCGATTGGTTTTGTACCACTCGAGTGCATCGCCACGTAACGAATATGATATCAAATCAAGTCGAGTGTTAGAAGGAATATGTGCGATTTCTAAAAGATGTTCAATATCTTCTAACCACTTTTTAACGTCATCTTTCCCTCCTCTGAACGTTTTAGGATTTTTTATGAGATTACCAACAATAGCTTTACGAAGATCACTAAGGGCTGGATCTATTTGTGTTGATGATGAATTAAGGGTAGATGAATAATTCATAAAGTTTACAGGCAATAATTTTAATAAGTTAATTAATTAGTTTAACAGCAGATTTAAATTTCATTCTAATTCCTATTTATTTGACTAATGTGAAGCTTTTCGAAACATTTCGTTTCATCGTCAGACAAGATCGAATTAACAAAGAATACATAAACATATATATATATATATATAAGTAGAAGATCAGATCAGATAGGTGCCTTATCTGTTACAGATGTTGGCTAACATGATGCGCCAATTCTTCCGATCGTGTGCTGCGTGAAGAAAGTCTATTTTCGCGTAACCCCGTTTTTCAATCCAAAGGTTTACGTTTTCTAGATATTTGATTCTAGGTCGGCCTTTATCTTTCTTTCCATTGATTTTTCCACTCAATACCAGATGTTCTATACAATCTTTACGGATTATGTGGCCAAGGAATTTTAGTTGCCTATAACGGATGGTATTGATTAAAAATCTTTTCGATTTCGTTCTTTTCTATATTGACTCGTTTGTTTCTCTGACAGTCCAAGGTACATTGAGCATTCTTCTGAGAAACCACATCTCAGTAGCCTCTAAGCGTTTTTCCATTTCTTTACTGATTGCCCAACATTCGGAGCCGTATAACAGAATCGACCAAACGTAACACCTGAGTACTCTTGTTTTAGTGTCGATCGATATGGTTCTATTCTTCAGAACTGGACTCATCTTTTGGAACGCTTGTTTAGAGAGGGCTATTCTCATTTTGATGTCTTCATCGCATCTACCATCTGAAGTTATGATGGATCCCAAATAGTGGAAACGATTTACTTGCTTGATTGGTTCTCTATTTATGTAAACTTCGCATGTCGGTATGATTTTATTCTTCGAAACACACATACATTCTGTTTTTTTGGTATTGAGTGACAGTCCCATTTCTTTGCTTTTGTTTGAGACTATATCAATCATTTTCTGTAGATCTTGTTCATTACTTGCCATTAATACGGTGTCATCTGCGTATCTTATATTGTTACAATTTTTACCTCCAATTTTTATTCCTTCAACATCTTCTAGATTTCTAAGTATCATTTCACTATATATGTTGAAAAGATCTGGAGATAGAACACAGCCTTGTCTGACACCTCTCCTTATACCTGTATAGTCACTGGTATCATTATTTATTCGTATGGCAGCTTTTTGATCCCAATAGATATTTCGAATTATTCCTAGATCTTTGCCATCTATATCGAGTTTTTCCAAAATTTGGAATCGATTATCGTGTTTCACTTTATCAAAAGCTTTTGTGTAGTCAAGGAAACATAGGTATAGGTCATGTTTGACTTCAATTGATCGTTCGATTATCATTCGAAGGATAAATATTGTATTTCTAGTGCCCTTATCAGGCATAAACCCATATTGTGCTTTTGCTATTTCTGGCGTGATCTTATTTTTCATACGCATCATCAGAATCTTAAGCAAAACTTTTGTGGTATGACTCATGAGACTAATTGTGCGATGTAATTCACATTCAGTAGCTCCAGGTTTCTTTGGAAGTGCTATGAATATTGATTTTGTTAGATCTTCCGGAATTTCACCTGTGTCATATATTTTGTTTATCAGTTTTGTCATGACCTTTACACCTAATTCATCGAGACAATGAATCATTTCGATGGATATTCCATCTGGCCCGGTCGCTTTGTTTGTTTTCATTGATTTTATGGCCAGTCTTACTTCATCTGTCATTATCAGAGGTCCCTCTATATTTTTCTTTATGTTAGGCCTAGAAGCTCTGTTATCATCAAAGAGTTCCTCTATGTATTCTGACCACCTGTTCAGTATGTCACTTTTTTCCATTAGAACGGTTCCATTCTTTGATTTGATACAACCTGAACTGGTGCATCTCGATTTTCCTGTTATTTCGTTGATCTTTTGATGAGCGAATTTGGTGTTTACGCTCAACTTATTTTCGATCTCTGAACATTGTTCGTTCAGCCATTTCTCTTTTGCCTCCGAACATTTCTTTTTGATTGATTTATCTATCAATTGGTATTCGTGGAGATTTGACTTCTTCAGTCATCTTTGTTCCATTAGTTGTGGAATTTCGTTTGTCATCCATCTTTTCTTTTTCGTTGCTTGAGTTTTAGGAATTATTTCTTCAGCAGATATTAATATAGATGATTTCATCTGTTCCCACAATAACTCGGTTTCTGTGATTTGATCTAGTGCTTCAAAACGATTCTGTACTTTTATGCGAAATTTTTCTTGTAGGTCTAGATCAGTTTTCATAATATGAATTTGAAGCTTCATATTTTTCTGTTGCTGTTTTATTCTCTTTAGTTTTACTCGAATTTTGCTGATGACTGGGACATGATCGCTACCGCAGTCCGCTCCAGGAAATGCTTTTGAGAAAAGGATTGAATTCCTGAATCTATAAGGGACCATGATATAATCTATCTGATTTCTTGCTCGGTCTCCTGGGCTTCGCCATGTCCATAGTCTACGTGGGTGATTTTTGAACCATGTGTTTGTGATTACGAGATTATGTGATTGGTACCAGGTTATTAGGTTGTCTCCTCTTTCATTTTTGTCTCCTAGACCGAAAGGTCCTACTGTATTGCCAATTCTCTTATCTCCTACTTTTGCGTTGAAATCACCCATTGCGTAAATGATATCATCAGATTTGCATTGTTTGTAGGCTTTGTCTAGATCTTCATAGAAGCCCGTGATTGTGTCATCGTCATAATCGGCTATGGGTGCGTAATACTGAATTAGAGAAGTGTTGAAGGGTTTGCTGTGGAGTTTTACGAGCAGAACCCTGTCTGAAACCGCCCAAAAGCCTTGCAAACTCTTGGAGGTTTCTTTGTCAAGGAGCATTCCTACTCCTCTCTCGTGTTTGTGTCCTCCAGAGTATACTAAAAGAAAGTTATCCGTTGTAAAAGATCCAACACCCAGCCATCTAACTTCAGATAGGCCTAATGCATTTATTTTCATCCGTTCCATTTCCTTCTTTATATTGTCTAATTTTCCTTTCTGGAACATAGTTCTTACATTCCATGTTCCTATTTGGAGTGAGTTTTTGATTGGGACAGTAATCTGTTGACGATCGAGGGTCACCTGTCGTACATGACCACCTCTACCGAGCGAGTTGTTCTCTCTGAGAACCCCCTTCACGCTGTTATCTTGACTGGAATTATTGACGTTTATCATGTTTTGCTTGGGAGTGTACAGCGGTGGTTTCCCCTTGCCTTCCGCCGGTTTGGGATGGTTTTCTCCATTTGATGAATTTGCTAGTCCTGGCTAGCGAGCTCCATCGACTCAGGATAAGGCTTATGAAATCTCGGTTCGAGAGGAACCTTGTTTCTGGCGGCCTATATTCGCCCTATCGTCCTGTCGTCTTTGGGTTTCTGTGACATTTTATAAGAGTTTTGGTTCCAGTCAAAACCCCACCACACCCTGCTGACAAGAAGGCTGAGTATTGTCCGGGACTGTTTATTTGATCCATCGCTTGATCTTATTCGCAGCTAACCATCATACTAATGGCCGTTCCACTATCCGCAACCTGTGGACCCGCTTGGTAGCATTCAGCTTAGCCCCAAGTAAGTAGAAGACATTTTACAAAAGTAAAGATCTCCAAATAGAATGGAAATTTGCTTTTGAATAAATTTATTCAAAAGCAAATTTCCATTCTATTTGGAGGTTTTTACTTTTGTAAAATGTCTTCTACTTATATATATGTGTGTGTTTATGTATTCTTTGTTAATTCGATCTTGTCTGACGATGAAACGAAATGTTTCGAAAAGCTTCAGATTAGTCGAATAAATAGGAATTAGAATGAAATTTAAATCTGCTGTTAAACTAATTAATTAACTTATTAAAATTATTGCCTGTAAACTTTATAAATTACTCAGATTTTTTACGGCAGAACTACGGGATTTTGTTTATAATACGTTTTATTGTTTCCGAAAAACCAAATTACGAATCGCAAAAATACGACTTGATTTAGCTTTCTTAAAAACATGCAAAAGAGAGAATCTCTTACCAGACTCTGTCCGCTTCAGACCTCCTGTGTTTCATCAACGTTACCAATCATCATTAACTCAGTGTTATCAAGACATACTTAACAGTGAAATTAAATTAAAAAAACGTGAATTATCTCAATTGCATCGTTACTCTCATCGTTTAAAATGTGATTTAACAACTCATATTGATCATTTAACATTTGTCCGCTTAACTTCTATCATCGAATCCTTCGTTATACGTTCACAAACTACCTGGAGTCTTTCTCATGAAAACAAATTAATTAAATTTCGTCATCAGCAACATCCTCCACCAGTTCATATTCCTTCATGTGATTATCGGAAACAAGCAGTTCGGAATTTCTCCAAACTTCAATTAACCAACGACGAAATATTAGCACTTTCAAATGGATTAGACTTTGTTTTTCCATCTGCCAAATTGGTTATACAACTGATCGTAGTGACTTTGAAACCAAAGAGAGAAATGAACACGTTCAATAAAAATTAACTCCCGAACAGTTAAAATTTTCCACTAAAATTCGACGTGCTGCGCACGACTTTAGACACAAATCTCGGATTACTCCGAAGAAAACAAATACCAATGGATTTAAACATTCAGAAATATTAAAGACATTAGCGAAAGACAAATCTATTATCATCATTAAAGCTGATAAAGGGCGATCAGTTGTTGTACTTGATCGTGAAGATTATTTGAATAAGATGGAAATCTTGATTAGTGATCACACAACATTCAAACCAATCGAGAATGACCCAACGATTACTGAAGAAAACCGTTTAATACGTAAACTTCGCCAATTGAAAGAACGTGGCTTTATTAGTGAAAGTGAATATAACTTTTGTTATCCATGTGAATCTCAACCTACACGTCTTTATGGACTCCCCAAGGTCCATAAGGACGGTGTGCCATTAAGACCGATCCTTTCCGCATCTGGCACCTTCAACTTTGGCATTGCCCAATTGTTAGCGCGCAAACTCTCTCATCTTGCCAAACACTCTACAGTCATCGAAGATACGTTTAAATTTTTGGATGAGTTACACTCCCTGAAAATCAACATGAATGATCATAAATTAGTATCATTTGACGTCACCAGTCTATTCACAATGGTACCATTACAACAAACGATTGACATTATATTAGATGAATTGTATGGTGGAAAGTGTAACTGTTCTAATGTTGTCCACAATAAAGAAGACGTCACGAAAATGAAGAATGAAGGACACAAGAAGAAAAATTTGAAACCGAATAAAAACAATTATAATACTTGTGTTGCTTGTTTAGATCGTGCTGACATGAAATGGCTGTTAGAAACTGCCACGTCACGCACTCATTTTCATTTTAACCATAAAATTTATAGACAGATCAACGGAGTCTCGATGGGATCACCACTTGGTCCGCTCTTAGCCAATATTTACATGGTCCATCTTGAAAAGAACCTAATGGAAGAATTACAACATCATGGAGTAGTTTATTGGAAGAGGTATGTCGATGACACAATAACAATTGTCAAAGTTGACAGTGACATCAACAAAATTACTTCTATCTTGAATTCCTTCCATCCTTCTATTCAATTTACCATTGAACCAGAAACTGACCAATCACTTCCATTTCTTGATATTCTTATTCATCGTCGTTCTACTCCAAATCACTCGTGGTTCACTACTTCTATCTATCGAAAACCGACATTTACCGGGCTTATTTTAAAATGGAATTCATTTGTACCTTTGTATTATAAACGTGGTGCAATAACAAGTATGGTTTACCGAGCCATTAGAATATCGTCGGATTACACTTTACTTCACAAAGAATTGATTTTCATACGTCAAATTGCCATTTCAAATGGTTATCCATTACCATTCGTTCTCCATATTATCCGAACAACACTCGACCGATATTTTGAATCGAATTCCAATTACAAATTAAAACCATCAAAAGTTCAACAAACGTCAATCGATCCCAAAAAAACTAAACAAACAATTCTAGTCGATGTCCCGTTTGTTGGTAGACCGAGTGTTGCTTTTGGAAAAAAGCTCATAAACATTGCCAAACAAATCGAACCATCGTTCCATATACAACCAATACTGCGACCGCCTCCCAGCATTCAAAGTTGTTTTCCTCGTAAGGATCCCATTCCGAAGGCTTTATTATCCAACGTGGTATACAACATCGAATGTAATGATTGTCCAGCTAGTTATATCGGAAAAACATCTCGACAGGTGTCCAGACGATTTGTCGAACATGGTTTACCCACTTTGAATGAAGTGTCAAGTTCACATACATCTGAATCACCTGATTCAATAACTGATAAAACACTTGTGCCTTCTACAGTTGGTTCAACATTACGTCGATCGAAACGAAAGAAACTAGTTTTGAACTACACGACATTCGAAAGATCGTCTGAAAAGATCACTGATCATCAATCTAATATCTCAACAAAATCCATCAAATCTACTATTCATGATCATATGATAGAGACCGGACATACGATAAATCATGACAATTGGAAACTATTGAGCAAGGATCGCAGGTATTATCAATTACTGGTACGTGAATCGATCCACATCGCAACTCGACAACCTTCTTTGAACAGAACTATTTGCTCAGTACCTCTTGTTATTTATCCAGATATATCTTCTATCATTCTCCCTAGATGCAAAATGAAACCAGGAGTGACATAGTCGGCCACAGTGGGATTTGTTTGCTTTCGAATAAATTTATTCAAAAGCAAATTTCCATTCTATTTGGAGGTCTTTACCTTTGTAAAATGTCTTCTGCGTATATATGTATGTGTTTATGTATTCTTTGTTAATTCGATCTTGTCTGACGATGAAACGAAATGTTTCGAAAAGCTTAACATTAATCAAATAAATAAGAATTAGAATGAAATTTAAATCTGCTGTTAAACTAATTATTAAATGAACAAGATTGTCGACATTTAGTTTTTCAGTCAAAATTCGAATATTTGGCTGATCAATTTCGTGTTCTGTTTGTTCAATTCCTTCTAATTCTTCTCTAATATTATCTAGTAGTCGATATTCTATTTGATCTTCTTTCAGCAAAGCGCCAAGTCGTCGACGCAACTGTTTGATTGATTCCAAATTATTCGCTGCTCTTTCAATAATCTGATTTCGATGTTTTTCCACCATAGTGTTGATTTGTTTTTGCACCTGTTCATAAACATCATCAATCTGTTGATAACAACTGACCTTCCATTGATCCATTTGCTCGCGAATATCATTCAGATAATCCAATGTGACCATTGTTTGATTTTTGTCAATTTGATGAAGATGTTCGTACATTGTGTTCACTTGATTGACGACAGGTAAAAGTTGTTTTTCGATCCATTTTTTATGCTCATTTAGATGGTTTGTGCATAGATCTTGTGAACAATGATAACAATATGTGTCGACTAGATTTCGACATTTTTCTATCGAACATTCGTTTGTCATGGAGTTTTTTTTTCTAAAGAAGAAAGCAAAAACATGCGATCATGATAGTGATGAAAAAAAAACTTTCTAGTGGAGTTTGTTCAATCAATACGTAAATTTGCTTTTTCTTTACGCATATGTATTTCAATATGGACATGTTATTCTCACACTGGCTAACAAGTGTAAGAACTTCTTTTCATTCATTTGTGATCATCTGGAATCTTTTATATCTGAATATACTGACAACAATGATTGTTTTTTCCTCTTAAATTTGTACAACAGAAAAACGAACAGAGCAGTGCGGAGAGAATTCGAAAGAATTCTTTTTTGAAAAAACAAATGCTTCATTTTGTCGTACAATTTAGTTGTAAACATTTCTTTTTGAGGGTGAGGGTTTTATCGTATGTTTCATTTCTGTCGCGTTTGTACCATGCGTCTGAAACACATTCGAAACGTGTTTACATTCGCAAACTTTTCACATGAAATGGATTGTTATGCTTACATTCTAAACTGCACCACCATCACTCTTTTTTTCTTCGATATTTTCCGTTGGATTTTTCTACATTCGACATTTTTACTTTCGATCTTAGTTGAGAGAATCGTTTCTAAAAGATTTTATAGAAAACTAATCGGTTCGGTTGGTATGATCATAGAGAGCGAATGAAACTCCTTCAAATACAAATCAACGAAAAAGTAAAGTCTTAGTTTCAAATTAAACGTTTTTTTATCAGGGAGTTTTGGTGAATGTATTGGTTTTCGAATTGAATATTAATGTCAAGGTCGGACTGATTGTGCTTGCTGAATCCACAGGCACAGCATTTGCCTTGTCAGCGGCGTATTGCATGAAAGATCCAGTGGAAGACTCTGAAGATTAAGAGAAAAATATCATCGACTAATTAGTAAGAAGTCACTCACCCTGAACCCCAATAGTGGCACTTACTCCTCCATCATCAGCCTGAAAGTATCGAATGGTAACAATACCCAGAGAATTTTCATCGAAGATAACTTGAAAACGATAAAGCTTCGAACTGCGTGAAGCGTAGTATTCAATGGTGAACTGTCGATTTGGAACTCCTCCAGTTGTCGAATAATAGATGCCTTCAGATGTTGTGTCATGTGCAAGATATAGATCATCCCAGAGCGCAAAAATCGTTGCGTTGGAAAAGGAGCTACTTGGCAAGTTTGTGTTCCTATAGGCCGTTGAGCATCCACCAAAACACACAACCTACGAGAAAAATTTTATGTAGCAAGAGAGTTTCCCCTATAAATTAGAATCACAATGTAGAAACATATGAAATCGAAGTGTATGAGAGTGAAACATCAATCATACAGCCGGAAAACGAGTCGAAAAAAGTACGAAAATGTCTCATGTACTTATACAGCTTTGTAAAGAAAGTATCTTACTTTTTTAGATAGTTACATAAGCATCTGAGACATATTTGCACAGTTCTTCACGCATTCCTCAATTATACAGTCCAGAAATTTTCAGGATGTAGAATAATAATCGAAATATCAATGCCATAAATATGTACTGTGTATCTGACGCTTTCGATGGCTCAATATCAGAAACCCATGAATTCGTTTATCTTCGGTAGGATTATATGATATTTTAGGACTAAGCTCTACAGTCCTCGAATTTTTGACTACGCGACTGCTTTCCAAGCATATGGAAAATGAAAACTACTATCGGTTTTGCTTGTGGAAGCATAAAATGTAATAGAATTTGGCACAATCGAAGCTCAAGAGAAAAACTACAAATTTTGAGGTTGCGAGGATACGAGGTTTCCTCCTTGAGAGTATCTAAAATGCGTTTTGAGTCTTGATGAACTGTTAGAATGTGGATATATTAATCTAGAAATGAAATTAATATTTACTCCATTGCTTGACAACGTAAGAGTAAATGTTCGATAGTTGTAAAATTCCACGTAGAAGGGCAAAGTAATGCTCGTTGTTGTGTCATCTACAGTGTCTGTAGTGCCCCAATTTGAAATTATCATTGGATTATTCCCTCTACTGAAAGGAGGGTATACAAAGAATTTGAGCTAAAGTTCGTTCGTTTGTCCGTACGTTCGTCCGTTCACGTACTTTACACTACCCATGTCAAAGCTGTACGACAAGAACCGGCGGGATCAATGACTTTCCCATGATTTCCTGCAATGGGAATCTGACTTCGTATCCGGCCATCCGCTTCCAATACTCTTCCGATTGATTCCTTGACACGGATCATATTTTCGGATACGGTCGTAGGATCCGATCCGGTTCCTGGCGAAGGATCCGTTGGTCTTTTACGAGCGACGGGATACGAACCGTAACCCACAGTTTCCGTTACGGTTACGAGCATATGAACCGCTACTTTCCCGTATTTTCAGATTCTAAATCGTNGAATCTGACTTCGTATCCGGCCATCCGCTTCCAATACTCTTCCAATTGATTCCTTGACACGGATCATATTTTCGGATACGGTCGTAGGATCCGATCCGGTTCCTGGCGAAGGATCCGTTGGTCTTTTACGAGCGACGGGATACGAACCGTAACCCACAGTTTCCGTTACGGTTACGAGCATATGAACCGCTACTTTCCCGTATTTTCAGATTCTAAATCGTTTAATACGATTTTTCCACTAATCAGTATTTAAATGCACAGAAATTTTACAACTTTATGATACGTAATTAATAGAGAGGTGATAGAAGCCTACCATTGATTGAGATGAAAATATTTGTTTGCATCTAAATACTCGGCAGACTGATACAACTCTTCTGAATTTTTACTTTGTTAGTGATTCTTTACTTAAGATTCAATGATTCCTAACGGAAATTATGCGAATTTTTTTATAATACTATTGAAAAATATTTCAAAGCCACTTCTCAATTGTAAAAATACAGTATCGTATGAAAGAAAATGTTCCATTTTGGTTATACTGTGAATCGGTTATTATTCAAAAAGTTGTCAAATGGTTAGTACACCCTTTCAAAATCTTACATGTACACATGTATTTTAAATCACCTGCTCAAAGACCCATCTACGTTGGTAACGTAGAATAAAGTAGTAATCTAATAAATAACTATCATAGTGCTGTAGGTGATTTATCGTGTTTATTATCGATGTTTTTTTTTATTAATTCTGAGTTCCCATGAGGTGTTTGGTGGAGTAGATACGTGTGGTGCATAAATGCAATATTGAGTTTAACTTAACCGCAACTATTGTGCAAAGATTACGTTATTAGATCCAATACCATCCTGCATGCCGGTATTATTTATCTACAATGAGTGCCAAGTCGCTATTTCACAACTTACTGACGTATATCTTTTCAATCATTCTTCCAATTGCCATCCACCCGCCAACGTAAAACAGGCGTGAAAATCACATTTCACATGAGAAAGCTAATGAAAAATCAACTTAGATCACATGATTCCATCAACCTTTTAATCGATTAAATCCTGTTAAAAAACTGATAAAAATTTAATTCTCTTCAAGACATTATTTAATTTTCAACAGTATCTGTCTTCCATCAAAAATAATCAGTCCAAGTAGATATTACAACAGCATTCAGCCGATTTCAGTTAATTATTTTTACCTTAATCGATTTCCAAGCTGTTTAGATCAAGTACTTTAATCCGATATACAATCACATTTTTGCCGTCCAATCTGATTGCTCCAAAACTTTTCACATAAATGATCCTAAAGACATTTAAATCGCATTTCTATCCGTCGACGACATACTCACCGTTTTGTTTTGCAGGAGTCCATGGTATAAATACGGGTGCTTTTCGTCCTATTTTCTGCATGTTTCTCGAAGTCATCCGAAATCCTGGGGGTGATGGAGAGGCGATTTAAATCCCATTTCCACTCGTCAACGACGAGTATAGCCAGGGTACTTTTAGGATTTTCCCTAATAATTACTGAAATTTGAAAAAAATCATCATAGGATGCTTTTTGGATGCTTTTAGGATTTTTCCTAATGATTACTGAAATTTGAAAAAAATCATCATAGGATGCTTTTTGGATGCTTTTAGGATTTTTCCTAATGATTACTGAAATTTGAAAAAAATCATAGTAGGATGCTTTTTGGATGCTTTTAGGATTTTTCCTAATGATTACTGAAATTTGAAAAAAATCATAGTAGGATGCTTTTTGGATGCTTTTAGGATGTATTTGATTTTGGAAAGGGTATAGATTCCGTTCGTTCACGGTGACATTTCCCGCCGTTTCCTGAAGGATCTTATCATATTGCCTTTAACTTCCTGGCGGATCTGATGTATTTTCCCTGTGGCGGAAAATTCGGTATTTCAAAGGTTCCATTTCCGTGGAATACCTGCAGGAATACTGCTTCCACTTTCCGTGTGTTTTTCCTGCGGGATACTTTGCAAGCCCGCGTGGAACCTGTAGGAAGATGCGGGAAAAGACATAGGATCGTTCGGGTTCCGGGCGTATCCGGATTCCGGAAACATTACCTTGGGATGTAATGGCAAAACACGAAAGAATCTTCTTCTGTTATTTACATCGCTTTTGATTCAATGGTTAGTTTATTAGCTGAACAATTTGTTGAAATAAGCTGTAGTCTCATCCTTTCATTTGTTTATGGAATGAGTGAATATCGCAAATACTTACCATCATCGAATGATAAAGTGCATCTCGTTCTTGATTGGCCACTACAACGATTTATTCTTTCACATACTGCTGTAAAATTATTTATATCACATGGTGGATGGATTAGTGTATTCGAGAGTATGCCTGCTGGAAAACCTATGCTAGTCTTATAAATGCTCGGTGATCAGTTCTTCAATGGACATCGGATAGAACATGAATTTAGTACAGGTCGAGTTATTCCGAATACGAAACCAAATGGCTGCCAACGTCTGATACCAGCTGATGAAATTAGTCAATATGTTCAACAAATAATAGATCAAAACGTGACCTATGGTGAAAAAGCTGAACAATTGCAATCAATAGTGGGAACATGTAAGTGGGATTTTTAACATAGTTATTGACGCTATGATTTCTGACATAAGAGAATAAAGATATCGAACGAGCAATACATTTACCATCACCTTCAAGTGGGTGAAAAACTTCACTGTGAGCGTATATGAGAGAAAATGTATATAATAGTTGTTTTTGTGCATCTATATATTCTTACTTCTCAAATCAAAAAGCAGAACGAAATAAGAGATCAACCATTTATCATATACACGAGAGATAGGTATAACAAGCTAGTTAAGGAGGAACTACAAGAAGTATAGACACTTTAAGCCTTTTCCTCTCCTTTCTTTGATTGCGGTCTATCTGATATCATAATGGAATGGAGACAGCTTAACTTTGCATGCAAAAATTAAAGTACGTAAATGAAAGTTCTGTTGTCTCTCATTAGTTTTATATGCATAACTCTCTCTCTCTCTCAAGCTTAGCATTTTGGATGTGCATTCCCTTTCTCACCTTTTATCTATTTTACATTTTAACGTTTTTCTTTCTCTCTTCTAAATAAGTTCATCACCATAGCGTATAGAACTGTCTTACTCTCGCTCAATGTTTGCTTTTATGCCAAGTAACTATGCTTGATTTCTTGTACGCGATCATCTCAATCTTAGTATGAAAATCACCAGATAGTTCGATGGAATTAGTGACCTACAATCATAAGGTAAACCGTTCGAATCTAATTAAAGGAATAAGAATAAAAAATAGGAAGTGGTATCTAATGAGCTGACCGAGGTTTGACATGGCCATGTGAAGATAGTAGATGATATACCACCATGATGGTGAATTACTTCTTTCGAAAAGCCATTAATAACTGCAGTTTCGGCCGGTGTGGGAAAACCTAATAAAAGGTCTGACTTTCGCAGTTCAATTAAACCGCTGACACTAACGCTCTCTCGCACCGTGATATACCGCGGTTTTGATCGAAAATTTTTTTCGTGGGTAATTGTGAAATTCATTTTTCCATTGATGGTTTTTCAGCAACTAATGTGCGAAACTGTGTAGATGGTACGCTTGGTTCATTTAATGATTGTTCTAAATTAAACAAGATCACTGTGCACTTGAACAAGTAGGTATCGAATAAATTTGCGGTAATATGGCATGTTTCTAATGAAACATAACTAACAACATCATCGTTATTGTGCTTAACAAAGGTTAAATGTTTCTCGATGTAATCTTTTGTCTTTACAATAAATGCTTGATTAACAACTTGTGCAAATTGTAAATCTTCATTTTTTTCATCTCGAACAGAACACGCATTGCATCTACAAGACGCTGCATGTTCAGAAAAAAGTCAAGCAAATATCTCTGCAATCTTTGAATAAAATGACTGAAGACGAGATTTTTGTCGATCTTTAAATATCCGCTGGACTTCTTCAATATAATATTTTCCTTTCGTGACATAAAATCTCTGTGACTCATCGTTTCCTAACGAGTCTATGAACGTATATGAGATTTTCCCAGTTAAATGGATAACCACGAACAGCTGACCAGGTCGAGCAATGCCATACTCGGATCCCATCAGATCCAATATAGGATTTTATCGGATTTGTTGACCTGGGTGTTGTAAAAGAATCGGGTGTCGTGCATAATTCCGACACTCAGCAGTTGTAATGTGAATTCATTTTTGTTTTTTTTTATCGGCAATATTTTCATAAACAGTAAGATTTGTTGTTCGTTGCCGTTTTACATCTGTTGCTGACGATGGCTCGGGTGTCATCAATAATTAGCCCTATCTGGTGTTTCTCCTAACAGTGTAGATAGTTTTCCTCACTAATTAAATGAATATTCGGTGACTTAGTATCACACGTTGATAATTAAAAGATCTGGATGCTCATGTATGTTGGACAGTCTTTCTTGAATTCATGTTAGTCGAATAAGTATGATGAAGATAAATATGCAGGAAGGAGTAAAAAAATGAGCAAATGAAACAACATTTTCACGTAGTTAGTACGTACGAAGTAAAATAATCAACAATGTTTGGTAACTTAACGCGTTTTTCTTCTCTTGTTAAGTTCTTTTATTGTTCGCTTTTCTGAAAAAAAGGGTTATACAGTGTTAAAATGCTGTGTTAAAAAGCTTAAAGGTTGTCTGTCTGTCTGTCTGTCCTATCCAATCAGAAATCAGCATTTCTAAAATCAATGAAATTGGTCGATAGTTGTTAGAAAATGATTACCCGTAGGGTAATCGAGGTCGCGGATTACGAATCCGACGTTAGTGTAGATTAATTAATTATTAATTTTTCATTAACTAGTCACGACTTATTAACATCCATTGTCAGAGTAGGCCGAATGGCTTCGGACGTCGGGAAATTCAAAGTTGAGCGTGAATTTCGTCTTATTCGCTGAGCCTGGGGTTGTTCCGTCCTCTTTACAAAGGAGATATTTTTCTTTATCTGTTCTAAAATTTTTTGTAGAAGATGGTGAGCTGAACGCTATTCACGGACGTCATGCGTACAAAGATAGTAGCTCAAGAACTTACACGAAAAGATCTAATGCATTGTACATAATGATGTTTCTAATTGATGAAATCCGAAAAAGTGACACGAGCTTAGTGTCATCTTTGCTTTTTAGGCTACATACATCATGTCTTCTCATGGGAATTTAGTAGAAGTAGTTCGCAAAGTGATATACACGTCGGTGGAATTCCATATTAGTAACTACAGACGCGTGGACTGTAGAAACAGTATTCAGATCATATGCAGCGCTATGAAAGATGTTCGTTTCGAAGCAAATCGTATAATAAGACTTTCTTATCTAGTTTCTTTCGGTAGTCGAATGAATAGAAGATCATGACTGTCGAAGCGACAATAAAAGAAAACCTAATCGTTTAGTGTGGAAGTTGATCAAATGCGAAAGGAATAACAGAAACAGCATGGCAACGGCTAACCGTGAGTGACCGATCGGAGGGAGGTCGACGAACGACTACGCGTTTAAATGCTAGATTAATCCTAAAGTGAACGCTTATAATAACATTGCCAGGCTTCAGATAATTTTGAAAGGAATTTAACGAATGGATATTCCTCAATGAAAATATTCGACAAGGTATCATTTTGTTGACAGGAGAGAACAGAATTGGTTGATCGCTGGAAGACACAAGCGAATGTTCGAACTTTTCAAGAAGTCTACAGCATATCATCCGTCTATGAGTGACTTAGTAAAGCATTTATGAAAATTTCCATGCGCGTGATGTGAAAAAAGAAAAACAGAAGACAAAGGTCAATGGTTGGCCGCGTGACTAGTCGTTGAGCGATGAATTTTTCAGTCAACATAGTTAGTACTGGAGAATTATTCACTGATAAATGGGTAATGGATCTCATTCCTAAAAAGACCTCTGTATCTTATTCATTCTAGTTCTAGTGTGTGACATAGTGCCATGATTCAGTTGAGCACTAGTAGCAATCGCAGTGCGGTTTTTTCTCTTTCAAAGTCTGTGAATGTGTTCAGCATTCGGAAAAGTCTTTCAGAAAAGGGTCAGCGAATTCAAAGGATGAGCGTTACTTGTGTTTTATTATAGGAAAAAACCAACGTGACAGATGTCGAAAATTTTGTTCTTTCTGTTCTTTTTCAAAAAACAATCTTGTTTTCACTACAGAAAAAAAATTTGTTATTCTTTCAGCAAGTTGACTCGTCAATCAACAAAAGCATAAAATCTCACGAGTATCGTCATCATTGCATAAACACCAAGAAAAACTCATTTCTGTCTGTACAAAACGTACAAATTTCTGAGTACGATGGAATCTTATGATGCGACAAGACTACACGAATGTCTAACTTCAATCATCCAGAAAATCGATGAGGCTTTGGAAGAATTGCGACAAAAACGTGACCTGGCAGCATCAGCCGACACGGCTGTTCTAGACCCATTGCTCGACAATTCAATTCAGAACAACAATGTCAATACATTTTCAATCGATAATGATGAAACCGAATTATTGAACACATTGACTAGCCGTATTCAAAATATTTTAAGAGATTCCTTATCAGGATTATCGGAATTATGTTTACGTCATATACAAAAGCATTTACATCAGTATCACTTCGATCCTGACCAACACGTTTTTACCGAAGGACTCTCCGCTAATATTCTTTATTCATTTCAACAAGATCTCAATGGGCTATTATCAGCTGTAGAAGCCTATCCAGCTGCATTGAAAGGTGATTCCAAGACAGTAGAAGACTTTCTCAAGAAATATCCATTTTATAAGGATAAACCTGGCTTCTGGGGCACAACTCTTTTGTATTCCGCTGCCAAGAGCGATACTATTCGTTTAGTTGAACGCCTAATTGAAACATTCAATTGCTCTGTCAATGCTCCTAATGAAACTGAAATGAATTTTACTTTAGTCAATGAGGAAAACAGCCAGACCCATCTTTCGTATAATCTCGATTCAAAATTTGCATCCACAGCTCTACATGCTGCTTGTTATAACAACAATCTAGATATTGTAAAATATTTAATCAGTAAAGGAGCAAATTATTTCGCTCGAAATCAACTTGGCGAGACTCCTATTCAAAACGGTGGATCGCACAAATCTATCCAAGATTTCTTCAAAGATTATCTTATTACCACATACACAAGTGACATGCATATGTCTTTACCTACCGATCCTGTTTTGAATTGCTACGATCGGAAACCAACGAATTGCATTTGGGAGTATAAACCAGTACGAGATTCTCAATGGAATGAATTTACCATCAGTGAGCATAATATGTTATGTGCTGTTTTGATGTCCGGAACAAATACTCTAACATTTGATTCAACAACTTATTTAAATTCTTCTCGAGGAACGTACACTGTTAATTTTTTCACCTTTTTTCGTGGTGAAAAACACCAAGAGCCAAACCCATCGGTTCAGGAAAGTTCAGCATGGATACGTTGTCGCGGTTCGAGTATCGCAAACTTCGATATTTATTGTGTTTGGCAATTAATGTTTGTTAAATATGATGGAATTTCTCCATCGGAAACTATCGAGACACCATCATTAGACTCGAAGACATTCCCAAGTGTTTACGATAGTAAATTTCAGATTCGATTAAACTGCTGGTATACGTGTGATTCGAAAAGAAATGCTCTGTTGGATGAAGCTATGAACTATCGACGACGCNGTTCGAGTATCGCAAACTTCGATATTTATTGTGTTTGGCAATTAATGTTTGTTAAATATGATGGAATTTCTCCATCGGAAACTATCGAGACACCATCATTAGACTCGAAGACATTCCCAAGTGTTTATGATAGTAAATTTCAGATTCGATTAAACTCCTGGTATACGTGTGATTCGAAAAGAAATGCTCTGTTGGATGAAGCTATGAACTATCGACGACGCTACCTGGAATTGAATTGTAATTTTGATGTGGATCATGACAACAATCGTATTGTTAAATGCAATCTGTATGAATTTCAATTCAGTAACGACAATAAAACCATCGTTGGTTTTCTCCGTTGGATACCGAAATTAATTGCGAATACATCGAATAGCCAGGAGACGATTAAAGTTCTGGATAATTTCAAAATGATTTACAATTTCAATCCAATACCTTTAACAACAAAACGATTGAGAAAATCGACTAAGACAACCATCGATAATGAAAGTACCGAATCGGAAGTTTCCGATGGCAACGGGATGATTGATGATTATGATGATGATAAGACAAAAACCTCAGATGAAAATGTCGGTACTTGGAGTTTGAGCGATATTTTAGAGAAAGATCCACCATCCACAGTTGAGCAGATTGACTTACAACCAATCGAACCCGCAAACGATCCAGTGGGAGACGTTGAAGTTCGTGAGATACCTTCGACAAATAATAGTGAAGAACAGAAGGCAAAATTTACTTTAGAACTTGAAAATAAACAATTGCAGGAGAAAATCAGCTCTCTGAAAACTGAAATAGTTGCACAAGTGGATGACTCCAATACTCAAACTTCCAATGTATTACTTTCAACGATGATCGAATTCGATCGTTTACAAAATGAAATGAGCACAATAAAAGCGCATGAAAAGTCAATTAGAACAACTTCACAAGAGATCTCAACGAAATCGTATGCGTTACCCAAATCGAATTTATCGATACTTTCGAAATTCAAATTGATCTTCAACACCTTGAAACAAATCGACTATCCTATGAAAACTTACTTTCAAGATAGTGTACCATCGATGGAATTGGATGAGCAATATGAAGACCAGATTCTTCTCCGAGGCTTTCAAGTTCACCACAAAGCATTGGAAAACATTTTTGAAAAGATTCGACTTCTTACCCAACAAATTCATTCCGCGGAAAAAGATTTCAACCAACAGCTCAATCGAAATGTTCAAACTGTTCTCCAAACGGTTCAACAGGTACACCTCGAGAAGATGATCTATTGGAAATCTTATCAAAGTTCATTCGTGAAACATACCAATCACAGCTATGATGATAATATCAAGAATTTTTCCAAATATCTGCATGAAAAATTGAGATCATTCTTGGATATTTGTATTCAGGATCTATCACATGATTTTAAAACTGACATATTTCATTTAACAAATAATTATTCGAAAGATACAGCATTCACGGATGACATGGAGAAAATCAAACTATGTGCTTTTGGCGATTTTATTCGGGAACATATTTTTCTACAGCAAAAATCAACAAAAACTATTCCAAACAAAGACGCCGTTTCCAGCCTGAATAAACATATTGGAAAAGTTCAAAATATCCTGAAAACAGACACGAAATACAAAGGATGTGAGCTGAAACATTTCTACATGGTCAATTCGTTATTACAACGATTGATGATCTTGTATCATTGTTTTCTTGTACAATTACCTTTGTTCAATGCCTCATTCGGTCTTTTGAGTGATATCGAAACGAATACAATCATTACCGTTTCGACAGCAACCNTACACTGTTAATTTTTTCACCTTTTTTCGTGGTGAAAAACACCAAGAGCCAAACCCATCGGTTCAGGAAAGTTCAGCATGGATACGTTGTCGCGGTTCGAGTATCGCAAACTTCGATATTTATTGTGTTTGGCAATTAATGTTTGTTAAATATGATGGAATTTCTCCATCGGAAACTATCGAGACACCATCATTAGACTCGAAGACATTCCCAAGTGTTTACGATAGTAAATTTCAGATTCGATTAAACTGCTGGTATACGTGTGATTCGAAAAGAAATGCTCTGTTGGATGAAGCTATGAACTATCGACGACGCTACTTGGAATTGAATTGTAATTTTGATGTAGATCATCACAACAATCGTATTGTTAAATGCAATCTGTATGAATTTCAATTCAGTAACGACAATAAAACCATCGTTGGCTTTCTCCGTTGGATACCGAAATTAATTGCGAATACATCGAATAGCCAGGAGACGATCAAAGTTCTGGATAATTTCAAAATGATTCACAATTTCAATCCAATACCTTTGACAACAAAACGATTGGAAAAATCGACTAAGACAACCATCGATAATGAAAGCGCCGAATCGGAAGTTTCCCATGGCAACGGGATGATTGATGATTATGATGATGATGAGACAAAAACCTCAGATGAAAATGTTGGTACTTGGAGTTTGAGCGATTTTTTAGAGAAAGATCCGCCATCCACAGTTGAGCAGATTGACTTACAGCCAATCGAACCCGCAAACGATCCAGTGGGAGACCTTGAAGTTCGTGAGATACCTTCGACAAATAATAGTGAAGAACAGAAGGCAAAATTTGCTTTAGAACTCGAAAATAAACAATTGCGGGAGAAAATCAGCTCTCTGAAAACTCAAATAGTTGCACAAGTGGATGACTCCAATACTCAAACTTCCAGTGTGTTAAGTTCGACGATGATCGAATTCGATCGTTTACAAAATGAAATGAGCACAAAAAAAGCGCATGAAGAGTCAATTAGAACAACTTCACAAGAGATATCAACGAAATCTTATGCGTTACCCAAATCGAATTTATCGATACTTTCGAAATTCAAATTGATCTTCAACACCTTGAAAAAAAATCGACTATCCTATGAAAACTTACTTTCAAGATAGTGTACCATCGATGGAATTGGATGAGCAATATGAAGACCAGATTCTTCTCCGAGGCTTTCAAGTTCACCACAAAGCATTGGACAACATTTTTCAAAAGATCCGACTTCTTACCCAACAAATTCATTCCGCGGAAAAAGATTTCAACCAACAGCTCAATCGAAATGTTCAAACTGTTCTCCAAACGGTTCAACAAGTACACCTCGAGAAGATGATCTATTGGAAATCTTATCGAAGTTCATTCGTGAAACATACCAATCACAGCTATGATGATAATATCAAGAATTTTTCCAAATATCTGCATGAAAAATTGAGATCATTCTTAGATATTTGTATTCAGGATCTATCACATGATTTTAAAACTGACATATTTTATTTAACAAATAATTATTCAAAAGATACAGCATTCATGGATGACATGGAGAAAATCAAACTATCTGCTTTTGGCGATTTTATTCGTGAGCATATTTTTCTACAGCAAAAGTCAACAAAAACTATTCCAAACAAAGACGCCGTTTCCTGCCTGAATAAACATATTGAAAAAGTTCAAAATATCCTGAAAACAGACACGAAATACAAAGGATGTGAGCTGAAACATTTCTACATGGTCAATTCGTTATTACAACGATTGATGGTCTTTTATCATTGTTTTCTTGTACAATTACCTTTGTTCAATGCCTCATTCGGTCTTTTGAGTGATATCGAAACGAATACAATCATTACCATTTCGACAGCAACCGGATCAGGTAAATCTACTCTTCTTCCTGCTTTATTGACTGCCGATGGTTACGATAAGATAATTGTTACCCAGCCACGACGTTTACCGTGTAGTTTGATATCGAAACGAGTGAATTTGATGGTTAATGATGACATCAGTGGTTGGGCAATAAGTGGTGCGGAAAATAATGTGCAAGGAAAGATCCTTTATTTAACCGATGGACTTTTAAAAGAACGTTTGTTAAACGATGAAAATTTCATAACACCAAACACCAAGATAAACAAATCCGTGGTTTTCTTTATTGATGAAGTGCATGAACGTTCAGTTAATATCGATTTATGTTTGGCTTTGTTTGCACGTTTATTCAAGTTAAATCCTCAACTACGAACGAAGATGAAGTTGATCATTTCGTCGGCGACATTGGACCAATCAGTTCCAGCATTGTTTCGAAACATATCCGGTTGTTCACTGAAAGAATTCAATTTAACATCTTTGTCAACATTGTATCCTGTAAAATTTCATCGTACACCCGATGAAAATCTGATCGAACTCGTCCAAAAACTCTACAGTGGACGCAATCGTCACGATCAGATCCTTTGTTTCGTCAGTTCAACGCAAGACACTCATGAAAACTGTCAATTACTAAAAGAAATGACTAAAGGAGCGATCAATGCCTATCCTCTTATTCAATCTCAGCCAGCGACTGAACAACAGCGATACATCGAACAAGGAAGTGTTTTCTTCTCTACGACGGTTGCTGAAACATCATTAACATTTCCTTGTTTGAAATATGTCATCGATACGGGACTGATTAACATGCCGGTTTATAGTTTAGAATTGGAACGAACGGAATTGAAAGAAATTAAGACGGCAGAATCGACAACCAAACAGCGATTGGGTCGACTTGGCCGAACTCAACCGGGAGAATATTATGCTTTGTATGATTATCCAGCGAGTGAACAACGAAAGTATCCGGTTCCACAGATTTGTCAGTCGGATTTAGTTAATATCGAGTTTTCGCTAAGAAAATCACGCCTGAGAACAACTTTACGAGAGTTTCTCCAATATTTACCAGACAAACCAGAACGAAAGTTTGTTGATGATGCAATCAAACAACTTCAACGATTAAGTATAGAGGAATTCTTGAGGTTTCGAATAAAATATTTATCTATTCTTTAGGTTTTGTTAGTTCTTCTCCCAAAGAAAATCTCACATCGTTGGGGAAGGCAATTGCTGGATTACCTGACTTTACTTCATTACCTATGTCGAAAGCGGTTCATAAAGCATTGACACGTTATCGTTGCGGTCGTGATTTGATTCTTCTTGCGTCAATTTTGTCTGTTTTAAATACTTCAACTATCCTGAAGTCTATCCCCACTGAATACAAACGTTCCGAAGGTGATTTTATGACACTTCTACAAGTTATGTATACCGTCGTATCGATGCGTGATGCAGTTACACCTCAACAATTCGATCTTAATAGGTTTTGCAACAGTAAAAACTTAACCAGTATTTTCCACGTCATCCGATCCGCACTACGACGATACAAAAGTTTAGAAAAAGCATTTAGTCTATCCAATGAGTATCGAGAACTTGCTCAAGTTCAATCTGGAAATTGGGAGAATATCGCCAAAGCTCTACTAGAAGGCTTCTCTGATAGAGTTTATGCTTCGCAAAGACTACTTCAGGGCAAAACTCAGCAGTACGTCAAATACAACTCCCACCAACAACGAGCTTCACTAAATGAACCATATTCAATTGCAGTTATTGATCGAACATCAACCATAAGAACAGGAAACAAAGGTGCACAACCAGCTTCATTAATTCTAGCACGGGATGTTCGTTATTTAACAGCCGTTCGCTCATCAGCGGTTCTGTCGTTTGTTGGACAAATCGAATCTTCATGGCTGGAATATACGTTCAAACGAGAATTAAAGTTAAATCAAAAAGAAGGAGAGAAATTAACCAGTAACACCTTGCGACAAGCAATACAACAATTTCCTCACTTACAAATGCATACAAATAATGGTGTGCTAAGCCTTCACGGTCCATCGGGTCATATTCTTAATGCGGAACTCTATATTCGACAACAATTAATAACTCGGTTCAGTATGACTTTAGCATCGGATCGAACGAATGATAATTTGGCGAGAAATTTACGGAGTATAACAAGCATGCCGGGAGATCTATTCGGCCCATTGAGATGGCGATGGGAATCGGAATGTCAAGTGAAAGTTCGAACGAAAATGCACAGGAATAACGGAACGATTGAAGTCAATGTTGAAGGTCTTGATTCGCAAAATCAAGCTGTAGAAAAGGAGTTTAAATCATTTTTAAGCTGGCTTCGTATGTGTGCTGTCATTCGAGATCCCAACTCTGGTGTCTCACCTCGCGTTCTTAAGCCGAACATACGCGAGAATTTTCGGGACATGGAAGCGAAAATTTATAATATCACCGATCCTGGACGAACATCTGTGGATCGATGGAAGAGTTTAAAAGGTCCTAATGCAACACGTGAGACACGCATGGAAGTTGTAGCGTGGATTGCCGTATGTCAATTTCATTGTCGATTAGAAGGCGGCTTTGTTCGAGACTGGGTTGTTGGGAATTATCGATCACGACCAGCTAATTTACCTCCGAAACAATGGATAACATTACCTACTGCACCAGGTGAAATTCCGATATTGCACAAAGATCTTGTTCCATCGGATCTTGATTGCCATTTACCGCAAACAAAAGTCTTTGACGTGGAATCATTTCTTGATGCTCTACATGGTTATGGAATTAATGCCAGATCGTTTCGTCAGGATTGGCGTTATATTATTGTTGTTGACGATGGAACAAAGACAGGCCCGTTCACAATGGATTTAATCGAACCGCATATTGCTTTAACGCACGATCGAATTGACTTCGATGTGAGCAATTTATCGTTAGAACGTGGCTATACTAAAGATTTGGGCATGCGTGTTGATATCACTGGTGGAACATGTCCGATTCAATTGGAAACTATCGTCGAACGTATTCGTAATAAAAATTTTCAAGTTTTACGTCCAATCGATGGCGAAAACGGCCCGAATACATCAGGAACAGTGGCCGAACGCGTTGAGAAAATGAAATCAAGAGGATGGACACAGATTGGTAAACCATTTTCATTTATTCCAAATCCACCATCAACTTGTAATGCGTTGCTTGTGCCTTACCCATCATCAACTGTACTTTATGGAGATCTTGTCGCTGAAATGCAGAAAATTCCAGGCGCTAGAGTGCTTTCAGTCGAACAGATAAAAAATCCCGATGTTGAATCATTGTATGAATATATGAAACGAAGCATCGCGAAAGAATGTCCAGGAAACGATCCACGAGAACGCGAATTGTTTCATGGGACAGGTGGTGATGCTGTAATCCAAGGAATAATTGATAGAGGATTCGATGATCGATACTTCTCACCGTCTGGTGCATGGGGTTAGTCTATTCATTGTCGAGAAGAGTAGCGCAAAAATAGGTTTTTCTTGTTTTAGGACGGGGAGCATACTTTGCTGATGATCCTCGAAAATCAAATAACTATGCACCGCCAGATCCACGGACAAGACATCGTGTTATTTTTTATAACAAAGTTTTACTAGGTGTTCAATGTAAACTGAGTCAACCGGATAACTCTCTCAGTGCAGCACCAAAGGGCCATCATTCTGTTCATGGAACTGGATTACAATGTGATGAATACATTGTCTATCGATATGGACAAGCTTTGCCATATCTGAAAATAACTTACACAACACCTTAAATAACTGTTTTTATTCAACAGTATCTTTGTTTTCACACTCAGTTTATTCATAGAAATTGATATAACAAGCTTTACGAGAGTCGCATGGTATTGTGGTGCACTCAAAATTTGTCTTTGTTTGTCATCAATAAAGGAGAAATACTAGAAAGTCGTTTCGACAATAAAACTCGTAGAAATATGGTGATTGTCTTAACCGATTACCATCCACTATCGGTAATTTGAATAATCGCTGAAGTGTGATGTTTGGATATACAAATCAAACTTTGCCGAGTCTAAGAGCTAAGTCGATTGATCTTGTTTTCCAAGGGGTATTGTCGTTGTAGCTGCCAATGCTGACGAGATAATTGCATTGGCTAGAAATGCTCTAATGAACATTTTCCAAGTGCACTTCAGTATGGAAGAAATGAGACTTCTTTGAGGACAAGGTCTAGCACGTAATTGTTGAATCGCGGCTCATTCAATCCAATGAGTTTCACTTATTGCTGGAATTTAATTCAAGACATGAATATGATTTGCCGACAGAAATAAACCTCTTGGCAATGATTCACACTAGTCAGTTGTCGAAACAAGAATGACGATTTTTTCTATGAAAATCAGAATTTCTATCAAAGGGTTGATATTTAATAAAAATCAAACCTCTATGTCATCATCAGACTTTACATGAAAACAAAACAGAATGTGCATTGTTGAGCATGAGCGAGTCGTTCTAGTAGTGAAGGAGAGAAAATTGAAAATCATACATGATTATCAGAACCACTGCGATAAGTTTTTTCGACAAAGTCAACATTAATAAAAGTGCAATTCCAATCAATCGTTAAGGACAACATACGAAAACCACTAGCAAATGTTGCCAGATGATTTGAATAGCATTGCACTTGAGAATAGCTATGGTCAATAGACCAACGATTAAACCATCAGTTTGCCATTGATTATTTTCATCTGAATACTAACAACCGGATGTATAAGTTCTCATTTGATAGTCTGCGGTAAAATTGAAGTTGTCATTTGTTATCGGGAGAGTATGCGGAATTCAATGGGCGTAAACCGAAGATAATTGATTGAACTATTTCATTGTGACGTTTGATTAAATCGGTAAAGGAATAAATCAGAAATATGTCGATTGAATGGTTCAATTTTCCAGTAAATGAAAATCGTTGGATTCTGTCATTGCTGTAATCTGCCACATATAAATGCAAATCTGTGTCAACAAAGATTTCGAGAGGAGAATTCAATTCATCCAAATCGAAACTATTGTCACCTGTACCGGCCACAGTCGTCATTTCCATGTGATGGTCTAACCGCGTTTTCACAACTGTATGCCGATCAGATAACGAACAATATAATTCATTATTGATATCGATGAAAATGTCATCACATTTTGTTTGAACGTGCGTGATATGAACAAAACGCTTCTCATTTGGTATCCATTTAACAATTCATTTTTCAAATAAGCTCATGTTTTCTAGGAATTGTTGCTGGATGGATAGTGTTCTCATTCTAAACTAGAACTTCATCTCTGGAATAAGCATAAGCGTAAATTTTATTATTAGTATCAACGAATATATCACCAACAACGTTCTTTCCAAGCAGACTTGCATTGGCACACATGGTTGCTGTTTGATTCCATTGAACTACGTATATCGGGCAGATAGTGACAATATCATCTTTGAATCAAGCGATGAATACTTCTCAATAGATATACTCATCTGATTCTTCTTTTCGTTATTCAGTAGTGTATATAGATTTTAATGAATGAGATGATGGATGCGAACATATATTCTCTGTTATGCCCAATGACGTTCTCAATACACACAAATATTTGTGACACGTAAGAAAACGGATGATGTACTTGGGGAAATGATTTCATCTTGCACGTCAGTACTACTAGCTGAATATCAGTAAAGTTTCTTTTCTAATATATCATAGACCATGCGATCACCTTGAGGAAAGAGTGTGATTTATCTAAATGACACTCATTCGCATTCTCTCGTATCTGTAATTTAATGCACGAGCTGATACTTTTTCACAATAGTTTATTCAGTTTCAAGATCGAAGCTGATTGATTTTTAACCAATCGATACTATTGAATATGATTTGAGTCTTTCTTACAAAAAAAGAGTGAATAGAACATTCGCAGTGACATGAACTATTTTGTGTAATCCATCTGGGAAATAATAATATGAAGCTGACCGAGCAGAAATATTCAAAAAGATCACTTGCTTTTTTTTCCTTTCCTTCTCTGGATCATTTCTTTCGCACTCGTGTACATTTACTGTTCGGGGAAATCGCGTTTTTATTAAGTTCGAACAAACGTCTTTTCCCGCGAGAATATCTGCCCTGATTTTTCAATCAAACAGCCATAGAAATCGCGTCTTTGCATTTGAGATTGAGCTACAGTTGCTTTGAACGTCTATTACGTTAGTATATAAGTCATAGTATCAACTTGTTTCTATTCAACAAAATGAAATTCACGTTGATAATTTACTTCCTCTAGCCTCATTTCAGTGCTTATCAAAGAATTCGATTTTCTAGACTTCAAACACAAACAATGAGTAAAAAGGGTAAGCAGTTCTTTCCTTCTGCTGGTGATGAATGAAAGATCTCTTTATGTACGATATAGCATCCAATCCATGGACTTCGTTTATTTCCAGTACATTTTTCACCTACTCAACTGTTAAAATGGTTGAAGTGCCCAATTCAGCCATTGCTTTGTTGAATCGCGTCATTCAATTGGTTATCTGCGGCTATATTGCTCTGTAAGTGTTCGAATTTAATCGAAATCTAGGTCATTGTTTATCGTTATAGTTACATCGTTTGGTATCAACGCGGATATCAAGAATTTCAAGAACCACGTGGAACGAGCGTAGCGAAAGTCAAAGGCGTTTCGTCAGTCAGTGTCAAAGTTCCGTCCAGTCCATCTAGTAGGATAGACAATTGGATAATCCTGAAAATGTACATTATTTGCTTGAATTTCAGCGAACTATTCACGCGTTGTTTGGGATACAACTGAATATGGCCTTCCACCTCTCGTATGCACACATTTTTCTTCAATAGAACAATCGATTTTAATGTAATGGTTTGGTTTGTTTAGGAAAATAATGCATTTTTTATTGCCACTCATCAAATTGTAACTTATGATCAGAGTGACAGTCGATGTCCGAGTGTAAGAAATGAATTAATGAATAATTTTATGACTCCTGTCGTTCTATTAGGCACTGAAATCGAAACTTTTTTGTGCTAACAAGACTAGCATTTGTAAAGAGGGAAAACCAACGCCGAGCACATCCGGTAAAGTGTTTCGGTGAATGCAAGAATGAGAAATATCGAGAAATTTCTAGGTTTTTTCACGGGTAAATGTGTAGCAAGTTTCGAAAATTCATCGATTAGTGTTTGTGAAATCAGTGGTTGGTGTCCTGAAGAAATGAGTGCATCGACGTAAGATACTTCTGCTTCGAGTGCAATTACTTATCTATTTCGTTTTCCTTTATGTAGAGATCTTCAAATTAGTCTGCACGATCTGAGCAATTTTACGATTTTCATTAAAACATCTGTTACATTTCAACGCTTTAATATTAATCTGTTCGTCTTCCGATGTTGACTCTTAATTCTCGGAGGAATTCTTTCTTTTTTTCTAGAAGAAATATTGGAGACAACACCAATTTTTCTTGCCGCTATCACCCTGTTGCAGATCAGCGTTGTCCCATTATCCGTGTTGGTGACATACTCGAGGGTTTCCACACAGACATTCCAGCTCTGATCAAAGAAGGTGGTGTGATCGAAATCGAACAGCAATGGGAGTGTAATTTTGACTATGACAAACGTCTCTGTTATCCGCGATATCTATTTCATCTCTTACAAAGCGGCGACGATAAACAATCGCCTGGTATTAATTATCGGTAAGTCAAATCGATTTGACAACGGACGAGTCTTAGAACATTTGGTATGTTTAGTACAGCATATAAATATCGTTTTGATAATACGACCTATCGACTTCTATCGAAAGTTCATGGTCTTCGGTTTGTCATATCGATTTCTGGCAGAGGAGGACGATTCCATGCACTTCAATTATTTCTCGCCATTGGTAAGATCGAATTGTTTTGCAAGTGATCATAGTCTCGCGTGTGCTCGTATCGTATTTGAAGGATCTGGTATTGGTTACATGGTCATCGCTGGATTAGTTTGCGATTTTATCATGGTACACGTGCATAAATCTCGTAATACATTTCGGGCAGGCAAAGTCAGCTTGGTTCGACCTACAGAAACGACATCATCTTGAAGTTGTGTTTAGTAACTTCATATGTAGTTATTTATTTTTTTATTGGGACGCTTAATCTACTGCGAAGAAAAAAATATGTTTGGAAAAAAAGTTGACATTCGAATTTCTCTCTATCTCTCGTCAGCATTGTACGCGTTGACATGGTATTTGTTCTTGGAATAACGAGAACGTTTCGACTGCGAGATATGAAATCACCGAACCTATCAGCGCGCCCAATTGCACCTGCGCTCCAAACCAAAACATACCATTTGGTGAATGAGTACGAACATAATTAGCAATGACCAGACGAGGATAGCCAAGGAATATGTAAGGACTTAACCAAATGATCAGAACGAGCACACTCCCGACACTTGTGTTCATCAAGGGCACACATGGACTTTTGACTGCTATGATCAAGTCAAAACTGAATATAATCGATCCAACTATAATCAGAATTAACAAATATCGTTTGGCAATCAGTGGTTTGACTGTGCCCAGGAACCAGACGAGTGCAAACATCCATGGTGAAAGGATTGTACCCAAATAAAAGATTCTATGACCGTACGGCATAAGAACGTAGGCCGAAATTGAGAAAACTATTCCATACAAAATTGAACTTGTATACAAAGCTCCGATTAGGAGTAAAATGTAGAGCTTCGGGCTGAGTTTACGTAGTGTTGGTTCAGGGATAGGGTGTACTTCAGTCACCATCGGTTCAGTTGTCGCGTCTTGGTTGCGAACAGTCTTTGTGACATTTGTACATTGTAATAAGACGAAAGCAGTACCTGACACGCATAGTAACAGAAAAATACAGAAAAAATAGATGGAAACTGAAAATCGAGACGTTTCGTAAATGGCAACAGTTGAAGCGTTCGATATTGTATTGAAGTCAGTTGAAGAGACGCATGTTAATCGTCCGTTACCTTGTAAAATCGCTAGTAGACTCGGAATGATCATCGTGAGACTTTCACCCAGGAAAAGTGCACTGGTAAATTCAGCTGGAAAACGTGTCATGTAATGCGAGAACGAAACCATCGATGTACAATCAAGTAATGCGAGAAAGAACGTCAGAATAAGAAGAGCCACACTACGTTTTTGATGAAAAACATATGTTGTATTCGACCACAAGAATACAAGTAACAAACATGAGATCATTCCAATGAAAATAACGATGTAATTTATCGGAATAATATTGAGAGGACGATTTCGACAAACACATTTACAAAAAACTAAAGCCAATGGCGCGATGTTGCTCAAACTGGCAACAAATCCAAGGTGACTTCCCAATCTCCAGCCTTCAGGTTGTGTTAAAATAATTTGAGGCAATTCAGTAAATATTCCATTAATATCTGTCCATGCAGATAAAAATATCAACGTTAGGAGGATATACGTCAAATAATCATTTAATTTCCATTGTTTATTCGACATGTTTAGCGAAAAAATTTATAGAAGATTATGAATAAAGTCAACTGTATGGTATATGTTAACGAAAAAATATGTGTAATTCGAATGATTATACGCTTAAACTTAAAGAAGGATGAAAAAAAAATCGTTTTTTTCGCGTATTTATCAATATAACCCTTCCCTTTCTTGTATGTCATATTAAACCATACGTAATTTGGTCGTTTTTTCTCCGTGTACTATGTTCTCCATATAGTTCGACCATGCGTGAGAACGAACTACATTATCAAAGAGTTCATTTGATCTGTTTATATGACATGGCCATTGATTATTCACGACGCTCGAAACCACTAAAATCATTGCGTTCGTATGATCATAATCCGTGTTTTGCCTTGAAAAACAAATTCAATGTCAACAGATAGCGCTGCATGCTGTGATGTGTTTTTTCTCGATCCTCTTTGAGGCAATATCGCTCTTCCTCAATGATGGTCGACGCAGGTAAACTATTTTCTTTCCAACAAGGACTTTCGTTCGATTGTCAGTGAAAAAATGACGCTGGATGAGCAAATCCAAGAAGTAAATCTGTAAATAAAATTTATTAATAAAATATTGAATTCATTGTAGGTGAGCAATGATGTCGAAGAACTCAAACGTCTAATCAATGAAACGAGCCGTTCTCGAATCAAACAACTTCTGGAAGTGCAACAACAGAAATTAGAAAAAGAATTAGGCCAGTTGAAAGAGAAATTGCAAAAAGAACAACAACAAGTTACTGTTCAAGCCGCCGAAAAGACAGCGAATACTCTTCCCATCTCGACACACTCCTATACGAAGGATATTACAGTCTATGGTAAGACGATGATGTACAGTTTTGATTTATATTGTCTATGGTTGATTGTAGCATGGGATCAAAGTGATAAATTTGTGAAAGTTTATGTTCAAAATCTTGACGGAGTTGGAGATTTACCGAAAGATCAGGTTGAATGTTCATTTGAGAAAAAGTATGATTAATAAATGAGTTTGACTTGTATGAATTGAATCGTTGTAGTGGCTTCCATCTACAAATCCAAAAGCTGAAGAATATCAACTATTCTTTGAAGAAAACTCACCTTCGACATGATATTAAACCCGAAGAATCGACCTTTCGAGTTTGTCATGCAGTCTCTTCCAATAATTTCTTTGAAAAGTCTGGTCTTTTTTTTCCTAGGTTAAAAAAGATATGGTGATCGTATCTCTACGAAAAGTCGAATCGACGAATTGGGAAAGTTTTCTGAAAGAGGAAAAACCAGCCGTTCTGAAGTAAATCACTTTCTCTTTCATGTTTGATACAAATTCATTTGGCTGTTCGATATAGATCACTGCCGAATTTAAGTAAAGCAAAGGATAATGAATCGTTTATGAATGCTGTCGAAGAAATGTATGAAAATGGCGACGATGACACGAAACGAGCTATAGCTAAAGCATGGACACAATCGCGTGAAAAAGCGAATGCTTTCAGTCAAAAACAGGAAGAAGATAGTAAAAATCCTGATATTATTCGTACTCCTGATTTTACATTTTATCCTCCGCCAAAGAAGAACTAAACGTCAACGAGACATTTTCTGTGATCGTTTTGTGAAATATACGAAATTATAAGTGAACTTTGCTGTTTTTAAGAGAAATCATTTGATAATCGACTGATATCGCGTTGCGTTTTGTTTGCACCAATCGAAACCGTCATGAACTCAATTCACAGATGATTCTTTTTTATTCATTTCGAGAATAGATGCTCTGACCTCTATTTTCGATGTCGAAATGATGACCTAATGATTCCATTTGAATTTAAAAAATCTTTCTTCCAATTTTTCCATAAAAGAAAAACAACGAACTTTGAGATTATCTATCGATACAATACACTTTTTCGACGACCATAGGTAAACAAAGAAGGTAAGTTCTGGGTAATGAAATGATTTTCTTCATTTACAACGCAAATACGACGGATGAGGATGTGCTAGATAAAGTCCTCGCCATTGCTCATGTGACCAATCGCCTGGACTATGTTCGAGCTGTGAATTTTATATTTACGAAAATTGTATTCCTACTGTAGAAGATAGTCCCGAGAAAATAAATCAATGAATCATGTCTTATTAATTAAAATAAAACAATGATTATAGAATAGACACGCAGCATTGCATATGAGGAAAATAACTATTCTTTGTAGATGTCATCGAAGGCAAATTCGGCTCCGTTGAAATTTACCGGAAAAGCTTCTGAATGTATGAACTGTTTCAAGTATTTTGAATATCAAATTTTTGTATCTCCCCAGCTGAAGACGAAGAAGTCATAACGAAAACTACGTCTTTGAGTCCTAGTACATGCTCACAAACGAATATCGCGGGGTGATTGTGTTTGATTGAAGTAGCTTGACGGCTCTATCCTTTTTATTTATTACAGTAAATTATCCTCGAAATTCATGGCGAAAGTTTTCATCAAGGAGAAAAACAATCAACGATTGGATAATTTACATAAACTAGTGTGTAACTATTCAAGTGAAAAAGACGCGGACAAATTGATTAAGGCCATTATAAAGACAAGTGTGAAGAGCAGCATTTTTATTCAATGGAGACGAACTTCAATTAATTAAAGAATTCCTGAATCAATTCCGTTTGTTCGCTAAATCTTTTCCAAAATTATACCAAACTAATTCGGAAGATGAACAATTAGTATTGATCCGGGTACTGTCAGGATTTAGCTCATAAGATTATTTCGACACATTTGGCGAACAAATATCATGCGAAGATCGATTTTATTTTCGATTACGTGTCAAATTTACAATTCGTTGAACAAATATTTGATCGATCATCAACAACAAATCGTTTAGTTGTGAAGGAAGTTGTCGACGACCTAAATTTACAATTCTTGGCAGATAACAGCTTTTGAACTATAGTTAATCGCTTTTTATTAAGGAATTTACGACATTCAGGATTATTGATTTCGTATGAAATAAATATCAACGAAATAAAGGATCGAATCTGTTCATACATCTTTCAGTCAGTCAAGCAAGCATAAATCCAACAGGGGATATTCAAGCCGCCTGTTAAAATACAAATCAAACAACACAAGCCGTGGTTAGTTCCTCGTCGTACAATCACTTGATGTTGCTGCTGTTGTTGTTGCTGTTGCTGTTGTTGCTGCTGCATAATGATAATCGGAGCGCCACCACCACCGCCGTATGGAGGATTCATATAGGGTGGATGGGTGGGATATGGCTGTGGGCCTTGGGTGTTTGCGTACGGGACTGAGTGAGGGAATTGTGGATCTGCAGCATACGGTGGCGGTCCTTGGTTGTACGACATTGTGTGAGTGACACTTTTATCAGAATGAAGAAATATTTTGTTTCGGGGAGAATTTGTCAGAAAAGTATGTTTTGTGTTATTTTTCTCTTTGTCTCTGTGAACAATTGAGTTTCGATTGATTTGATGCTGGCTTCCCTCTCGTCCTCTTCTTTTCTTTTCTTTCTTCTTTAGTTTTCTTAATTTTCTTGTCTACATTATTACTTCGCATTTTTTTATAAACTTATATTTGGTGATGTTTAAGTTTTTGCAAAGAGAAAAGGAAAAAATACTTCAAGACAATGTATTTTTTGAGAAAAAAAAGGAAGTGGGAAGTCAGACCTTATGATGAAAGTAACACTTTTCTTCGCAAGTGGGAAGAAAGTAAATGATACGAGACAATTATTGTTTGAATAAAAGTAAAAGTGCTCATAAATTCTATATAAATTGAATGAAAGGGTGAGAAGCGGAAAATGCAACTGTGCCTCCACATTCACTATCGAATACAAAGGAACATTAAACAACCACTGACACTTTAACATATCAAACACGGCGATTTCCTTTCCAATTCTGCACAGCGTATGGCGCTTCATTTTTAAGAATAAAAATGACGATTTATTATTTATGGAGAGAAAAAATAAGTTTGAGAACATAATCCATGTTGTTCAATCCATAGTAAGGACAAACTATTCATTTACATTATAAAATAAGCAGCTTATGTCAAGTTTGATCTACATCATATGATGATTTATATTTTTGCCACGGAAATATCTGGCGGAGAATGTTCATTTTTTCACACTGTCTATATTCGAATTTATCATACGCGATTTTAGACGAAAGAATCAAACAGCGGATCGTTGATTGAATACCACCGTTCTCAGTGGGTGAAGAGTCACATTCGCAACAGGAACTATCCGATTACCTACTCGATTTGGAAATATCTTATGAAACAATTCGAGTAGCTCTTGTCTATAGATAGAACCAGATAGAAAATATAAAAAGAACGATGAACTATACGAACAATAATACAATAGTAGAGCAATTGTTGATAAAAACACGTAAGTAGATGTTGGACTGATCACGTTAGGTAAAGCCGATAGAAGATAAAAAACACTTGCTGGTATTGTGAGCGAAACGTGTACACATACTTGAAATATTAACATTCGTGCCAGTTGTTGTTCAGTTCGATTAAATCGTGAAATCACTACTGACAATAACCGTGATCGCTTTATATTGTGAATCGTCCGAACACCGAATAGAATCATCAGAAACGGCGGAGCCAAAGCATAGAGAAAAACTTGTAGAATGACATAGATTCTACTGTAAACAGTGTCTGCTTGTAGAGCACAAGTAAAACCTTTCGATGAGTGTAGATCGTATAGGAAGAAGATGTTGATGAAGAAAACTGCGTATGCTATGAGAATGATGAAGATGACCCATTGGCTAACACGAACAGAACTAAATTTTCGTATACGAGCATTGATTGAACTGGCGCAGTATCGATCGATTGAAGCTGAGATGATCAAGTAAGGAGAAATGTATGAAGTGAGTGTAATGATGTAGTTTATAATTCGACATGAGATTTCGGAGTAAGTCCCCAGATCAACTTGATATACATTCATTAAGAAACGATATACGAGAACAAGACATACAACTAACAGATTGTTAACAGCAGCGGCAAGAAAGTATCGAGAACATGCGTTATTGTACAGTCGACGTCGAGTCAATACAATAATATTCAGTAAATTACCTGCAATACCAAAACTAATAATCACAGGAAGAGTAAAACGAGCGATTTGCACACTAATCATGGCAAGTGATGTTGACATTGTTGCCTTCTCTTCTGTTTGTGCTTCACAAAGCTGTATGACGATCTAAGCTTGTTCAAATAGCAAATGCAATTAGTATTGGAAAACCCGTATGATAAAGACTTTTCTACAGAATTAAAATCTATGCCATCTTTGATTGCAGTAAGTGCATGTGGATACATGGTTTATATAGATTTGCAAGAGAATTTAGACATGCTTTTCAATTTCCAGTTAATGAATTGGTTGTCATTTTTCTAGCTTTGCGATTGTGACGTCAGTAAAGTAATTATGAAAAAACTAATCTTTGCTACTTGAGTTGCGCAATTATGTTAATCGTTTAATCTTTGTAGAAATAGAATACTAAAGCGATTTTGTATGTGAAAACTTAGTCTTTCAGAAAAACTTGTTCTTTTGACCGTAGATAAGAAAACATTCACTCTAGTTTGTTCATCGTGAAGTTTCGTATTTAGATAAAGCCGAAACATCATCTTAGCTTAATTACGTTAAACTAGAATTAACAAAAAAACCTTAACTCATTAATTCATATCTTTAAATCTTATATAACTATTTACACAATGGTCACGGTAAATGCAATTTGTTCATGTTGGACTAGATCGCATATTTGATTGACATTCTATCGTTCGTTAACAAATAGCAGTGTTTGCTCATAGTTCGGAAACAATTTTCTTCTCAGAGAACCTTTAGACCCATTGAATTATAGAGTGAATATGTCATTCACACATAAGTGACCGAAAGGAAATGTCGATAATAATGGATGTTTTATTATATTAGAGCACTTGAGATATGAAGTTTTGCGTGTTTTAGTAGTAATAGTAGTAGTAGCATTGAATTGTCGTCGGAAGCTGCCTGGGATTCGAATGGCGTTACGATTGCAGAAAACTCTAGCAGCATAGCAGGCTCCTCGCTTCTTGAACGTAATGGACCATTCGGAATATCAATCACTGATGATGATGATGTTCTATATATCAGCGACTCAGCTAACGATTGATCTGTTATCATTCATCGTGAATCTGCTGCAAAAATTTCTATTATCGGTTATGACCCAAATGTTTCATTGGAACTTACGACGAAAATTGTCAATTCATCACTTCTAAACGAAGGGCCTATCAGATTGTCGGATAATCCTTAGCTTATATTGCTTCGAAATAGGCTTAGTTCGAAGAGAAATCATGCGAGTTCGACGAATCGTGTAACGATTCATGTTTGTTGCGCCTGTTTATTCTTCGTTGTTACACGAGATGACATACAAACAGAATTTTAACAATAAAACATCAACCTGTTCTATATCTTTTTCGCAACAAATAGATGATACAAAGATAAAAGATACACCTGTCTCTTCTCAACAATCAGTACCCTGCTGTTTTATTTTTTCCTTTCATTGCTTTCAGGTGGAAAACGGACACAAGATGCTGCAGCTCAAAGCTCTAAAACAACAAGATACACAAGAAAGGCATGCACTAGACGGAATCAATATTACAAATCAAATAAGATTTCGTCGTCTTCAACGTCGTTGCATTGTCATTAGCTCTATTTCTCTTGTCTTGGCAATCTTTATAATAACTTTGTCATTACTATTGAAATTTGTTATTCTAAAACCAGCGAAGTCAACAACAAGTACAACAAGTACAACGGTGTTATCGACTTCTACCACGACAACAACTCCATCACCGACTCCACAAATATCTACTACGATCACATCGGAGCTTTCAACCACGATGACAATAACATCAACATCAGCGTTGATCACAACTACCACTACTCCAAAACCACCAAGTAAGCTTCCACAGACATATTTCTGCTTGTTCACTATAACTTCTCTCTCCTTGTCAATACTACTGTGAATATTTCAAACTCATTCTTTCCTAGAATGGTCTCCAACTGCTGACATGACAGTTGACCGAAGCTCACATACAGCATCATTGCTAGGCAATGGAAGAGTTT
>CAJNOJ010000607.1:23818-39120 GCA_905250025.1 Adineta ricciae | reverse complement strand
ATATCAAAATATTTCATTTCAAGATAACACGTAGTTGACATTAAACATAGAAAAAAATGACAGACGTGTCTGTGAATATCATTTTTGAGGATGGAGATTTGCGTCGTGATATTATGCCATGAGGATGTCTGTCTAAAAAAAATGCAATTCATTTGTTACAATCGAAGTGAGCGTATTTATCTCGTTCGATGATAAGAAAACTTTGACGAGTGAACTTTGCTATACTCTACAATAAACTTTCAATCTGTGTATGTAGATTGTATATATGACGGTTTTTATTGTTTGATCGATAGACAAATCGGTTACAAAAAGCAGGAGTCACTAATGATTTGTTCTACGATCGTTGTCTTTTACAAATACGAGAAAATGATTCTTTGAAAGTTTTTCTATAAGAACTCGAAGGAACAACGAATATGACAAACATAAATATCGGCGGTAGAAATGAGATAAAGTAAGCGGAAAGATACAACCATGAATAATGAGGCACGTCGATACATCCAGATAACAAAGAGATGACTAATCGTGGGGACGATAAAAGAAGTAGAATGATAGGACTGATGACAAGTTGCTTATGTTCATTCCACTGTTCTCGCATATGCTGCGTGAAATTTTGTCGATTTTGAGCTTCTGCTCGTCGTCGAGCAGTTCCAATGATGATCAATACGGCAGAAAGAAGATTTATAATGAATGGTCCAAGAAGATGAATGAACAGAATACTTGTGTTGTAATCTTGAATTGATTGAGGATACGAAGTTATACACCAGGTGTACCATGTTCGTGTTTCTGATAGGGTTACGAAACTGGTGAATCGCTTCATTTCCTCTGGGTCATAACTGAATAGTTGTCGATATAATGGCTCGTGAATGATTGTAACCATGATACCAAATGGTAAGATAAATATAATCCATCGAGCAAAACGTTTGCTTTTCTTTTTATTGAAGTTCACGCCTTTATAAACACTTATCGCCCGTTCAGTTGCGACACATGCGTTTAGCCAAGTATCCCAGTAGAAGAAAAGTTTAAGAAGAGTTTCAATCCACTTACAACCACCTTGGAGAACAGATAAACGAATGGACGTGTCCATCTGTGTGACAACAACGAACCAAAATTTAACTGTAAACACGGTAACTGACAAAAGAGAAGTAACTGATGATGCAAGAAGATACAGTCCACAACCAACTTGTCGTAAAGCCTGATTTTGAAAAGTTAAAATTGAACAAACACTACTCATAACACCTGCAACTAGCATGGCTATTGTCGAAGCAGAACCTATTTTAATAATAAGTGGTTGATCATGAATAGTCATATTTCGTTTCACTTCCAACCGTAAAATATCATCCAGAGTTAAGCCAATACTTTTCACTTGGATATTACACGAACCACCAACATAACAGTGCGTGGCGTTGACAACTAAACAAAAAAACAATAGTACTTTCGCTGAATATGCGTGGTAACTACGGCGTCTTCTATGAGTACAGCTTTACATTCAATCATCTATGAACTGTGGCGAACACTTACTAAAACGGTCGAGATTGACATCCGTTAAGCCAAGTACTCCGACTGTGAAGTGTGTGTTCCTTAATTTATATTTATTTGATACAAGTATTATGTATCTGATATCAGTACGAAGGTTAATTGTGAATCTGAATTTTTCTTCACGCCGGCACTGACGGCCGCGGAATCGAATAGAATTTTTTTTTGGATTGTATGGATCAAATTGGTTTTCATAGAGATAAATATCTACACGATTGCCTGCATCAATTGAAACGGCATAGTATTCATTTCTAGGCACGCTTAGCTGTGTAGTTTCGTAGTGATAGAGTGAACCGGTACATTGTTTATCGTATGTTGAACTATTGCCTGTTAGTTGTGACCGATGATCAGTATAAACAGCTGGTGAATCATCTACATAAAAAACCAGTCATCTGTTACTATGTCATGAATTTTGGAGACAAAATGTGACTTACTTGTGCTTTGAAAACTGACATGGCTACTACCAAGTACTTTGACAGAGAATTCTCCTGTTATCTTTGGGACACAGGTTGACACTATCAGAATGTATGGAACGTTCGTCTCTAATTGCACGGTAATTTGGTATGGATTACCATTGCAACCATTATCTTCATTCGAGAATAAATTTACTGATGGTATGACTGAGTAGAATTTCTGTTTATATATATAACTGGATATGTCGATATTAGAACTGCTGCTAAGAATAGTATAGAAGCCACTTTCATTCACGTACATTTGCAGTGCTTCGTAATAGTACTTGCTGGTTTTTGTACAAATATCACGGGCATATGTTGGATGATCTGTTGTCAATGCAGACGAGTGTACTGATTCGACAACGGATTCAGAATCTATTTAGGTTTATAATTATATTACAAGTGTTCTTACGTGAATCACTGGCATTCGTTACTCACTCGTGCGTTGAAGATGAACTGTGTTAGAACCGAATACAGTGATCGAGAATGGGCCTGTCACATTTGGATTATACGTTGTTACAACCAAGATATATTTCGTGTTGAGAAGAAGTTCAAGGGTGAATTTAAACTGATCTCTGTTACAGCATTTGCCGTACCACGCAATAAGGTTGTGTTTCGGATTGAATCGATCGAAATGATCTTTGTATACATGACCATACAGATCGATACTACTGTTGCCGGTGAGAACATAGAAGCCCTTCTCGCGGACAATGATTTCAATTTCTTCATAGTGATATTTAAAGTGATCGAGTGTAGCACGTGAAAACATGGTGTGGTTTGCTGTTAAGATCGATGAGTATTGCGTTTCAACGCTTGATGGAACATCCACTGAAAAACTAATTAGTTAATAGCTTTCACGAAAATATTTCAAACTATTACCACAAGAATCTTTTTGTAGATGGAATTTCTGTATTCGGACATTACTCATAAGACAAACAAATATGTTTCCGTACACATCAAAGCTAAAACTTCGGGGATACTCGAATTGATTGGGATCAATAATTTTCTCATCGCATCCAACCAAACATCGAAAACCATTTGGTCCTGATCCAACGATGCGTTTAGTTCCATATTCCGTGATAAAAATGAATTTGTCAGCGTCCAATACAACAGCAACTGGACCCTGCAGTATTGTTGTAATATCGGATGAATCATGTCCTGCTACTGTTTTTCCGCGTGCTTCTCCTGGATAAAATAGTTGAATTCGGTGATTATTATAATCCGCCACATATAAGTCAAAATTGATGTCAACAAAGATTCCTCTAGGACCATCCAATTGATTCGGTTTCCAACCGTTTTTCCGTGTACCAGCAATAATCATTTTATTCTCCTCATCATTAGTGTTCAAGAATCTCTTTAAGACTATATGATCTCCAAACATTGAACAGTACAGATTATTGTCAACATCTACAAACAGATCAGTGCATGGATCATATATGCCGGTGAAAGCAAGGATATTTTTCGCACCCGCCGTCCATTTGTAAACGCGGCCCTGGTTAGCAGCAATGTAAATATCACCATTGTTCGAAACAAATATCGAGTCAGCCACCGAAAAATCTACGTAGCTGATCGTGGTGGGATCCACGGTAATGTGAGACCTGACTATAACTTGATTTTTAGCGTCAGAAGTAACATAAAATGTGTTATTTGCATCAATGAATATGAGCACAGCATGCTCTTCGGTTCCGACGTCATGTACACCTGCAAAAGGCGACGCGTCTTGATTCCACTTTGCTGTTGGACACAGCTTTGGCTGATCGTACGAGAGAGCTACAGTAGAACGAGAGAAAATACATCAACTGCTAAACACATTCGCAAAAGTGTAATTTATTATCAATAGGAATTGAACATATAAATGAGTAAACTCTAGAAGGTGAGAACGATTGCATTTTTTGAAGAAGCAAAAACTGTTACCTGATATTTCATAGAGCAGAATCAGCACAATAACAATGTGCATAGTTAGATTCTTATTTGTCTGCATATTTAATGACGTACAAGAAGACAGAATGAATATTGCATGCTTTTCCCGATATATATAACTTCATTACTTTCCATTATTTATCATCTCCGAACATCTCGACGAATTAGAGACGATTGATATAAATAAATATTCCTTTTGCTCACGACCAATACTTATGAATAAAAAGTTGATTTAAGTATAATATTTGAAGAATTATATTGATATTACGTGATTTACATATCTGAACATGATCGTGCTTTCTTCATAAGCACACTCAGTTTTGCATTGTTTTATTATAAATAGCGCAATTTAGAATAATCAGTGTTATTGATTACTTGGTATTGTGTGGAGTCGATGAACCCTGGACGAAATTGATTATATACTTAATTTAGTGCTGGCAACCATATTGTGCATTTGATCCAAAAATAATTTAGTAGAAAACCAAATATTTTGATGCGATATTGGATTAGAGAATTAATATTCATTCTGTATGATGCTTCGAAATGTCGAACGATTTCTATTACAAATTCAGAATGGGGTATTTTCTTCGGCACATTAGTAGAATGTATCAAAATCATTGGCAAACAAAAAACGTAACAAACTGATGCGATTACGGCAATGAATCTCAGTATCGTGAACATTAACATAGATTTTGGTTTCTAAATCATGTTCATTTATTTAACACATTATGAATAGATATGTTGTTTACATACTCCGCTTCTGAATAGATTACTTATAGTTAGAAACGCTTGCTGAGCAGTGTGATTTGCGCAGGAATGACTTTTGTTAGACGACGAAACTGGAATTGATTACCAAAATCAATGAATGACTTGTCGTAGATCTGATATTGATAAGAATTTAGTAAAAGAATACGACGAACTACTGTACAATCAAGTCTCTTTGCTTTCGCTTCTATTGAGTCTTGGCGAAATTTCACGCACAAGACGTCCTGATTACCTGAATCAATTAGTAACTGTAGAAAAGTCCATATTAGTACAGTAAATTAGACGAGAGAAAACAATGCGATGGCACGGGTATTGAGAAAAGTAGAATCGAGTGAAATAGTACAATTCCCAAAACTCCATAGAATCATGCAGAAGAAAGTTTCTATCTACGACGATTTTGGTCTACTCGATTGATTTGTGGAATTGAAGTAAATGAGGATTCAATTTCTTTCTCTTATTTTCTTGAAGGCTTTATTATAAAACTATATCAAGTTTTTGCCCTCGAGAATTACCACTACCACTAACATGAAGATTGCCTGCCCAATCAAATGATCAATCAGTAGACCAGTACAATTGATTCAGTTCGACTCCTCTTTCATTCCCGCTATGTCGCCCGCAGATCTCAAACAATTGCTCCACATTGTGAAATGACTCAAAGAAAAACTAGGATAAATCAAACCATATCCAAATCATTCGGACATGCGAGAAGTATTCCCATCATCATTGTTGCTATTATTGTTTTTCTATAATGGATGTGCTAAAATACATATTTGATACTGATCCAGCTAAACAGAAATTAAACACAAACACTGTCTAATAATCAAAAGATTTGTCTGTTTGCCTTGCTAAAACGAATGCTTCTTGTTCACTCCATCGGAATTAAACGTGACACTACCCGTCGAATGCATTCTTCAGTATGTTGACGTTCACGAAGACTGCCTATGTTTGCACCACTGTTATAAATCTCCGCTATGTCGATACATTGATACAGTGCATCTTCATACCTATTTGCATCTTCCAGTATCATACCATAATTATTTAGTGTTGTGATATATTCGTTCGTTGGTAGACGAACATCTTGTTCAAAATACTAATCTATAATTTTCTAATGCGTTGACATTGTCATTCAATTGCCGGTAACAATGACCCAATTGCATGAAATATCTGGCTTTCAACAATGGATCAAATGAAACGTCTGTCTGCATCTTCATTATATAAACTACCTGTTCAAGAAATAGAATTGCCATTGGATATAGACCGCTTTCCAATAGGCTTTGGATTATAGTATACGTTGCATGAGCTGTCTGTTCAAGATTGTTTCGATAATTGTTACTGTTGGCGTATTCTAATATTTCATCAATTGATTCATCGACTGATAACTGTGAATATGCATTTGATAAAAGATTAGCGGCTGTATGGAAATCATTACATTCATCTTCGGTGGTTAATCGAACACCTTCCGTCGTAGGTAACTGTTGCAAACCAAATTTTGTTTCGTTCATTTTTCGGTACATAAACTCCGCTTCTTCTGTATCATTTTCACTGTTAGCAATAACGAATAAACCTTCATAACAATCGTACTGCTTATTTCTATCGTCCATCTTCCGGAGAAACTTTGCCGCTTGTAACGAGAAATGCAGCAAAGCAAAGTAAAGGATCGTTCGCGTGTTTCTCCAGCATAATTTGAAATGTTCGATGAAGTGGCTCAATTCGTTCCTGACACTTGTCCTGCAAACTCATCTCGATTGAATATACTTTGATCTCTTCTTCGAGACGCATATCAATTTTATCAATGTAAAACATTTGGCCCGGTACGAATAAGATTTCGTCTTCTCCAGAAAACTGACTTATCTTCGAGATATCAGCAAATGGAGAGTCTGGCGATGCCTTCTGTTTGGATGCAGTTATCGTGAACACGATTTGAACATAATTCATGTCTTTCGGTCTGGTTCGATCAAGAAACCACAGAGCGGTTTGTTTTTTTCTCGAAGTTGAAAAAAAAGTGTTGATAACGACAGGGGAGTGTTGACGGTACGCTACTAACAGATCTGCTATTTCGTATTCACTAGATCGTTGACATCGATACAGAGTTCGTACTTCATCCGACAAATTTTTCCATTTGCTCACGGATTTGTGCATAAATATTTTGAAGAACGAATCGAAATGGTAGAAGATAATGAAGGTTTTTCTTACGCAATGATTCATTCAGAACACTGTAAATATGCGTATCTCTAGTATAGAAAAGCACTGCTTGACTTGGTGAATATGTTTCTTTAAAATTCTGGATCTGTCGAGTAGTAGCAAGGTTTTCTCTTGCAAATAATTCAATTAAATCGTCATTGTTTGTTTCGTCAGCTGGAGCCTGCAAAAGACATAGTAGTAATGTGTAACGAAAGACAAAATCTTCGTCAAAGCTTTTAAATGAACGATCAATAGGTTCCACAGAAAGATCATTTTCTTCCACGCAAGCTAATTCGACAGAATCGGAAAATCGTGCTTCGACTAATGATTGATGGTAGTCTGGAATGGTTGTCACCTATTTGTACAAATCCACACACGATATATTGCACAAATGTTTTCTCATACTTTAGATTTATTTTCTGAACTTGTTTACAATTGATGATATAAGTAACAAGATCGCATGAGAAACGTCCGCCAAGCAAAATCATGAATTTGACTTCTGAATCTTCACTTGTTGTCTCGATGACGTAGTCAACACAATGTTGGAGATCGTTGAAAACATTCACCTTGTTTATACAGTTCGACGCAATGAAATCCGTTCGTTGGAATTCTTGTAATACTTCTTCATCATCGTAAACAATGAGAAGATTTGTAGACAATATCGTTTGAACGATATTTCTCTGTGCTTCAGCAATTTGATGGCAGATAATTGATATGTCTTTGCCGGTATTCAAGTCAGCCATTCAAAACAAAGAGTGCCGAGCAAAGAATCGAAATTTCAAAAATATTCTTTTTCATTGCTCTCAACAACGTAAACGAACTTTTTAATCATATATAATGCACCTTTCATACGATTTCGCACAATGAAACAAAACAAACACCGTTCGAATGAGTTGAGGGTGTGCCATACTTATACAATAATAAATTTTTTCTTCATTTTATTTCAAGATTTTAGGAAATATTTGCTGCTCTGGTAAAGGTCCGTACAAAGACGTCATTTACTTTCCACTAACCGGAAAAAAAGTATGACGATAAAGAAAAAAATCAAACACGAGTTCAATTCATTTCTGGGTGCTATGAATCACGAATGATGAGATGATAAAGTTGCTACACAAAAAGATTCTTTGTTTACCGGGAAAGCTTTGCGGAGGTTTTTTAGAGTCTGATCTTCTTTTCATAATATCAGCACCTGGAATGTGGAGAACCCTAAGCGGTTTATGAAGATACAGCTCGAGGAAATCACATGTTTTGTTTTTGACTGAGTTTGATTTATGTCAGCGTTAGAAACAACTTTTTCAATTAAAGTTTTGAAAGAAAACCAAACTTTTTTTCATTACAAGACCGTTTGTGACAAATGTCAAATAAGATTTTTCTTAGTATCAATGAGTTTAAATCGTTGGAGCAATTGAATTTGTTTGTTGTTTGAAGTACAGACTACCCTTCACTCTCCGACGAAATCGGCTTGATGAGAAAAGAAAAATGAAGAAACTTGGCTAAAAATAATCAAAACAATCTATGTAGAAACCAACATCAAAGAGAAAAAAATCAACGTACCACATACTGAAACGTTGCGATACTACTGATAATTGTATATGCAAGATATTCTTTCAGTATTCGATCCTGATCTTTGGCAGTGCCAGATGTAATTGCATTGTATATATGAAACGTCGCTAATGGAGTGCAACAGACTAAAGTCCGAATTAATTCTGAGAACGTCATTTTGATTAATTGACGATCTGCTCGTTGCTCAGCCAGAGCTATTGTCTGACGAATGTTTCGATAAGTTAAACGTCCAAATACACTTGTGATCAACATTGGAAACACCCAAAACATCAGCACAAAATATATGGGGAGATAAATAGCAAGGGCAGCATTGAGACTACCACATGTTCTAGTTATGGGAGAGATGTCAAAGTACAAATAAAAAGGAATTGAATGAAGACACCAGAAGATGATGACAGCAAGTAGAATTCGATAGGAGACTTTCATTTGACTCATATGCCGGAACGCTGCATTCGATGACGTGACCAAATATTGATCAATGGCGCAAAGGCATATCACAGTAATGGACACACTACCTGATATTGTGAGAATTGCTTGTCGTAGTTTACACCATAGGGAAGATACACTCGTAAGATCGTATCCGTAGCTGAAAGCAATAACACGAGGCAGAAGATTGATAATTAGAAAAATGCTTTCGAATATTGATTGAACCAGAAAATAAAATGTCGAAGGTACTTGCCGGTATGCAGCAACACTGGAAAAGATGTAAGCATTCATCGTATTACCGAATATTCCAAGAACAAGGAAAATAATTCCACTATAGACGACAATTTGTTGAGAAATATATGTTAAAGACATTCTGAGAATGGCAGTGTGTTACATAAAACCGTTTTGATTATAAGGATACTCAATCTACTATTGACGTCACAATTATATGCTCGGTAATTTGAAATCTATTTCTGACGGGATTTTTTAAATTAATTTTTTGGATGTCAAGTTAATTCCACTGCTTAGAAATTGTTTTATTCAACATTTTACAATTAAGCGAATAGATATAGGATTTTTATTCTAGTACAATTGATGTAACATGCGTAATTTAGTACAGAAATCGATTTAAACCGCCTTGTACGCATATAATCACGCATGTAATCATCGCACGCAGCCAATACTACGTATAGCAATCTCACCGAATGTGAATTAAAATCCATTCACTCGATATAATTTATTATAGACGAAAAGAAAATATAGTTTGAATAGCATATCGCTTGTGTTAATGTAAACGTATGCGGGCCGTCACTAGATGTCGGTAACGTTCAAAAGGTTAATAGTGTGAAAACTGTTACAGAGAATAATTTTTTCTGTCGCTCATGTGAAGACGAAACTGAAAAAATGTGTAAAAAAAGATGTTCTATTATAAAACTACAAGGCCTTTGTCTGAATGTGGATTAATGAAAGGAGGGAAAACTACGATGCACACACATCTATAAACTACTGAAAAATGAGTTCATAGCTTAAAGAAATTGTTCATTTATGGTAATTCCAGGCCATCGTAAGCAGGACTAAGATAGCAAACATCATGCTCATATCGACATGCTCTTTCATGGCAGCACTCTTCGTTCCTCGACCGTTACAAGCTGAATTGACAGGATTGATTACAGTAACAGTTTGACTGTCACTACTCAGTGTAAGTGTGTCGTTGGTAGAACCAACGACCATCCAACCAGAGTATCCATTTGTATAAGCGATGCCTGTGAATATTGTTTGACCACCACACACACCATTGACACCAGAAACCACCGCATAAACGTTCGGCGCACCAGAAGCTACGATTACTTTGCCGCTCAGACAACAACAGCTGGTTGTATCACAGGACGAATCGGTTGTATAATTGCCTTCCCATGTTTGTGCTTGAACGACACTGATAATCGATACCAATAGAACGACGGCTAATGTCCCTTGCATGATTTTGTTCGTTGATGATTTGAAATCACTTGCCGAGCAGAAATCTTTTTATACTCGTCAAAAAGTTAATCATAGTTTTGTCATTGTATATAACAAAAATAAAACAAAGCGTCTCACATGAATGATCGTCGTCAGTCAACATTCTCTCTGTGAGAAGACGACGTGAAAAGTGCAAGCATCTGTTTATTTTTGTGTTTTTTGCATGCCAACGCACACTTACGTGGGTAAAATAGTACATGGCATTGGGTGCGTAGGAAGAAAAGCAGAAAGGCTGTGATTGTAACGAAAAAGTAAACACAGACAAAACAATTCTATACTCGACTGTTTTTACATTCACTTGTGCCTGCAAAAAATGTGAAATTTGTTCGCGTTAAGGTAAACTTTCGTTGCAAACAAAATAACTTTCTCTCTCTCGTTCGTTTGGAATTTCATTAATTTTTAATTTAGCTGAGAAGTCTTTGAAATTTTATAAATCGACTGTTCATCATCAACGAAAATAAGTTTAGGACGATTTAACTGATCGTGATAATCGCCTTTACCATTGTCAATCAGCACTGTAACTGCTTGATTGTTGTCCTGCTTCCATCGCCTAATTTCATTTTTCTTCCGATCCATAAATATATCTATACTTGCCCTTTGCTAAACGATAGCAATCGATACTATCGATAATTGTTTCTTTAGCTTACTCTTCATCTTCAAACCATCGAATAACTCGTCGGTTTCCACATTCGACAATACTTTTAATGAGCGATTTTCTTTGTTCATCGAAAAGCACATCAGTTAAATACAACAATTACTCTTTCAGATTATTCTTAGATTCATTTACGATATCACTGTCTTTCCTTTCATTAGATTTCCATTCCATGATACAACGCCTGTCGTAATCAGAAATCATCAAAGTTTGTTTTTTTTTCCATAAAAAATTCTTGAGGGTGTGGTTGTATGCATAGATTTGCAACATTCGCTCGCATGAGTCATCGAAGAGCTGTATTCATATCTATCGATCCAATTGGAGCATTGTACTGAGTTGACGTACTTTCAACAAGTAAGTGTTGTAAAGTCATTGGCGCTGGTCACGTCGCTGCATTTTAATTAGATTTCGGACTCTAATCTGTAAGACTAAATATGAAAGATTTTTTATTTACTGTTCCTTATGATAAAAATTGTATTATTTCATTTGGATAAAGCAGCTTTTAATCAAACTTTTTAAACTGCGAGGAATATGCTCAGCAAGATCATCATTTATATTTCATACAAAATCGAAATAGTTTATTCCTAATTAAAAATATCTACTAAGGCGAGCAATGCCGATATGTAACAATAGTAACGACCAATTAACACTACGGAAGCCACTTCTATAGATCGATTCACATGATTTCGATTTGTATCCATCTGCTTCTGTAGTGACGGTTGTTGTTGTCGTTGTCGTGAGGATTGTGGTAGGTAACTTTGATTGTAGTGTTAAAACAACAGGAACGATAACAACAACGCATACAATTATAAGTATAGTACAGCAAAGCATGAACACACAATAATGATGGGAAGAAATCATATCGCACAAACTACTAGTTCCACTATTTCTTGACGGTGAAACCAAGGGTGTGACTGCTTGATTGCTGATAGTAGAAGAATTATTCGACACTGTTTGAAGGCGATGATTGGGTAGAGTATAAACATATCCATTTGTTCTGTGTTGTCTTGGTTCGTAATTATGTTGATGTCTATTCCCAGTGCATGAAGTATCAGGAGAATAATCGATGCTATCATTGCGAATATTAACATTATATTGGTTAGAAATAAATCGATGATTGTATGCTGAAGTGTATGGATGTGAGGGGCGATGGTAGATTTCGTCACTATTCTGAATAGTTGAAAATAAAGTTCAGAGAGAATGGGGGGCACGAGCTGAGCTGCGTGCCTGTGATTGACGTGTTGGAGCGAACGTTCTATTATTCATAATCTTATCATATGGTGATATGTAACGACGCGGATGCTCAGCTATGCGTAGGTTTATTTAAAATTGATTTTGTGCTTGCTAAATTTTTTGGCTGTACAACGACACTTCTTGGAATGGAATGTGACCCTTCTGATGTCTAAAATATTATGATGCCTGTCAAATTTCGTCAATGTAATAAACATGATATTTACTGCTGTTTGATGATTTTGAGACTGTTCTCGATAAGCGTCAATAAGCTCTTTAACAGCTCGATTCGGTCGCAATTCTGATACTCGCAACGGAGTACGTGTCAAAGGACTTGTATTTTTATCATTTATCCACCGTGTGATGGCTGCTCACTCATATGTATATCCATCCTCTGCTATAACTGGGTCCTCCATTATATCCCTTGTTATTGGGCACTGAAGCCGTTCCAGAGTCACTGAACAAGCCATAATCAACTCTTCTCTTAAGATTGTTATGTAGAATTTATTCAAACATCAACCACTTAAAATACAGACGTAGAATTAGTCACTCTATCGTTACTTTTTCCACGTTGGAAAGAAAAAAACAAAGACTGCCTCTCATTACATTCTCTTTTCCTACGCCTTGTTATTTTTGAATGACTGAAGAAACACTCATATGTCTTCTGCATATCCTAACTAGAAAAAATATGGTTGCCAACTCGTGTTTACTCACGAAATTCTCGCATTTCTCCCTTACCAGAGACCCTCATTGAGCTTCTAGAGAAATGCTGACGTATTTCACCAATTATAATCATATTCACGAATATTCGAGAACATGTGAATTGAAAACGCTTTGCCATTGATGGTATTAAATAACATAGAATGTTTATCTTTCTAATTGGTTTCTTAACTGAATGTAGATAAAGCGTATAACCTTTGCTGCAAGATCATAAAGTATTTTTTACAGCCAATGTTTTCTACCTTGCTCTATTTGGGCATTACAGCCTTATTTTTCGTTCAAAACTCATTATCAGAACATTCCGTTGGGAGTAACGTTGGTCGTGTGAAATACGAAAATGGTGAGGTGATTTTATTTCAAAACCTCGACAAGCCAACAAACTTCTTCTTCACTCCTTTTCCTCTTGTTAATCCATTGAATAGTCGATGTCATCGAAATATCTTAAGTGGCTATGCTGAACTCAGTCTTGCCATTGATCTTTACACTTCTCAATTGATTCAAGCCGTTAACGAGTATGTGAAAGAGCTTTTTCCAACCTTGTGTGACAGTAACCAAACATGTCACACTGCAATGGTTCCTATGAATGTGATTGGTCTGGTTCAGAATGGTCTGCGAACCAATGAAACTCGTGAAATGTATCAAATCGGTCAAGAATGGTTTCCAAATACTATTTTTCTGCAATCGATCCATTTTCCAATATACACTACGTACGAAGACGTATGCGAGCGTCTTCTCTCATCGCTAGTCAGTGACTGTTATCTCTCGAATTTCGAAGTGCATTATTCCCTTCATCCAGAAAAGCTAGTCGAACGACAAATCGACGTCACCACAGACCAAGTCATTCGTACAGCAATGTTTCATCAAATTCGAGCCCAATTCTCTATGACGGACACCGTAGTCGTGACCAATCATGACTACAAGCAACTTCTCAGCGAAGTCATCAACAAAATCAACATGAAACTACGCAGTCAAGAAGGTTTTGGCAGTTCTTTGCAAGATCCAAGCATTCTCGAGCGGTTACTTGATCAGCAACTACCATTCAAACAGGTTAACTACTCATTCTATTGAGCCCTAAAAATATTTTTTCATTCTCTAGATCCGCTTGAGTCAGGCGGACGACAAATTATGGAATTCAATGTATCGGACATCTGATTCGACTCGACCAGATCGTTTGGCGAAAGCTCTGAATACCATTCTCTATCGCAAAAATTCAACCGATGATCAATACATTCTTCTTGATAGTCATACACTAAAGCATAGTTTGACGCAGCATGATATCGATCGTATTGAAGAGCTTGGCAAACTATTGGCAACTCGTATACCTTCTGATCATGTTACCACACCGTATATCATGTCCCGGGATGACGTTGTGACGTACCTCAGCAACATTTCGAATGAGATACATCTCGACAGTGAAATTATCGTTCCTAAACCAATCGATGTTCATCTGATCAAAATGAATACAATGAAAATTGAAAAGAAACTTGTGTCGCATTCGATGTTGGTTCGTACTAGGAGTGATATTCATGTTTTACCTCTTCGGTGCCCATTGGTGAAAACGAACTCAATTAAAGATCAGTACCGTCGGCTCGAGGATAAAGTAAGACTATTAACGGTACTCGTAAGAAATCTAACAAACCAGTCGTCCGAATGCCATCGAGAACGGGACGAGCTCTTGACACAAATGGCTTCGTTTGGACAAAGTGCAGTGAAAAGTAAATAGGATTTAGAAGAATATGAACAATACAGATTATGATTATTTTCAGAGCCCGTCGACTCACTGGCGATCAAATGGAAACCCCACGGAATTACAGTTGCAGGCGGCAATGGTGGAGGAAATCAATCCAATCAGCTGTACTTTCCTTGTGGATTTTTTCTAGATGATTATAAAGATCTGATTATTGCTGATTATTGGAATGATCGTATTGTCAAATGGAATTCGAACTCAGGGAAGGGTGAGACTATTGCTGGTGAGAATGGGCGCGGAAATCGATACGATCAATTATATAGTCCACGAGATGTAATTAATGAAAAACAGTACAATTCTTTCATCATTTGCGATCGAGATAATCGAAGAGTGATGCGGTGGTTTTTTCATAATAAGGAATATCAACAAATGCTCATGAGTGATATCGACTGCTGGGGTTTGGCAATGGATAAATCAGGCTACATTTATGTTTCTGATTGGAAGAAAAACGAAGTGAAACGATGGCATCAAGAGGAGCCGGCTGGAGCGATAGTTGCTGGTGGAAATGGCGCTGGTGATCGATATGATCAACTCAATTATCCCACTTATATCTTCGTAGATGAAGACTATTCGATCTACATATCGGATGGTGAAAACC
>CAJNOJ010000607.1:0-23746 GCA_905250025.1 Adineta ricciae | reverse complement strand
ACATAATTCTGCTTAGATCTTTTATATTCATGTTACAATCGACATGTGTAGATACATAATTCTGTAGAGAATCCAGAATTCTGGATGAATTCTGCTGTGAAAAACATAATTCTGCTTAGATTTTTGATATTCATGTTACAATCGACATGTGTAGATACATAATTCTGTAGAGAATCCAGAATTCTGGATGAATTCTGCTGTGAAAAACATAATTCTGCTTAGATTTTTGATATTCATGTTACAATCGACATGTGTAGATACATAATTCTGTAGAGAATCCAGAATTCTGGATGAATTCTGCTGTGAAAAACATAATTCTGCTTAGATCTTTTATATTCATGTTACAATCGACATGTGTAGATACATAATTCTGTAGAGAATCCAGAATTCTGGATGAATTCTGCTGTGAAAAACATAATTCTGCTTAGATCTTTTATATTCATACTACAGTCGACATGTGTAGATGCACAATTCTGATGTAAAGAAGTAGTTTTCTGAAGAATTTTGTTTTTCTTATACTTGTTAAATAAGAAACTAATAATTATATACTTTAGCAAAATTCTATAATTCTGTAGTTAGAATTTTGACATCCCTCAAGAATACTCAATCTACTATTGACGTCACAGTTATATACTCGGTAATGTGAAATCTATTTCTGACGGGGAATTTTTATAAATTAATTTTTTGACTGTCAAGTTAATTTCCACTGATTAGAAATTGTTTTCTTCAACATTTTACAATTAAACAAATAGATATAGGATTTTTATTCTAGTAAAATTGATTTAACATTCATAATTTAGTGCAGGAATCGACTTAAACTGCTTTGTACGCATGTAATCATCGCACGCAGCCAACACTAAAGCAATCTCACCGAATGCGAATTAAAATCCATTCACTCGCAATACAGAAATATATCACTCTTAGAGTAAAAGTCATGTGAGATTTTTTTTATTTGCTCTATATAATTTATTATAGACGGAAAGAAAATATAGTTTGAATAGCATATCGTTTGTGTTAATATAAACGTATATATGTCGTCAATAGGTGTCGGTAACGTTCAAAAGGTTAATAGTGTGAAAACTTCTACAGAGAATAATTTTTTCTGCCGCTCATGTGAAGATGAAACTGAAAAAAATGTGTAAAAAAAGATGTTCTATTATAAAACTACAAGGCCTTTGTCTGAATGTGGATTAATGAAAGGAGGAAAAAATGCGATACACACACATCTATAAACTACTGAAAAATGAGTTCAAAGAGTAAAGAAATTGTTCATTTACGGTAGTTCCAGGCCATCGTAAGCAGGATTAAGATACCAAACAACATGCTCATATTGCCATGCTCTTTCATGGCAGCACTCTTCGTTCCACGACCGTTACAAGCTGAATTGATAGGATTGACTACAGTAACAGTTTGACTGTCACTACTCAGTGTAAGTGTGTCATTGGTAGAACCAACAACCATCCAACCGGAGTATCCATTTGTATAAGCGATGCCTGTGAATATTGTTTGGCCACCACATACACCATTGACACCAGAAACCACTGCATAAGCGTTCGGCGCACCAGAAGCTACGATTACTTTGCCGCTCAGACAACAACAGCTGGTTGTATCACAGGACGAATCGGTTGTATAATTGCCTTCCCATGTTTGTGATTGAACTACACTGATAATCGATACCAATAGAACGAAGACTAATGTCCCTTGCATGATTTTGTTCGTTGATGATTTGAAATCACTTGCCGAGCAGCAGTCTTTTTATACTCGTGAAAAAGTTAATCATAGTTTTGTCACTGTACGTAACAAAAACAAAACAAAGCGTCTCACATGAATGATCGTCGTCAGTCAACATTCTCTCAGAGAGAAGAGGACGTGAAAAGTACAGGCATCTGTTTATTTTTGTGTTTTTTGCATGCCAACGCACACTTACGTGGGTAACATAGTGCATGGCACTGAGTGCGTGGGTAAAAAAAGCAGAAAAGCTTTCTTTGCAATGCAAAAGTAAACACAGACAACACAATTTTTATACTCGACTGTTTTTGCATTCACTTGTCCCTGCAAAAAAATATGAAATCTATTCGTGTTAAGGTAAACTTTCGTGGCAAACAAAACAACTTTCTCTCTCTCGTTCGTTTGAAATTTCATTAATTTAGCTGAGAAGTCTTTGAAATTTATAAATCGATTGTTCATCATCAACGAAAATAAACGTAGGACGATTTAATTGATCGTGACAATCGTCTTTACCATTATCACTCGGCACTGGAACTGCTTGATTGTTGTCCTGCTTCCATCGCCTAATTTCGTTTTTCTTCCGAACCGTAAATATATCCATGCTTGCCCTTTGCTAAACCATAGCAATCGATATTATCGATAATTGTTTCTTTAGGTTACTCTTCATCTTCAAACCGTTGAATAACTCGTCGATTTCCATATTCGACATTACTTTTAATGAGCGGTTTTGTTTGTTCACCGAAAAGCACATCAGTTAAATACAACACTTACTCTTTCAGATTATTCTTAGATTCATTTACAATATCACTGTCTTCCCTTTCATCAGCTTTCCATTCCGCGATACAACGGCTGTCGTAATCAGCAATCATCAAAGTTTGTTTGTTTTTTTTCAATGAAGAATCCTTAAGGGCTTGAAAGTTGGTTTAGGTTTACACCATGACCGTTCCCATCGGCTACTACGATTCCCTGTGAACCCCATTAGTGATAGATTGATTCTAAAGGAAAAAAAACGAAAATAACATTTTATTCAAATTTGCATAGTTTACCTAAAGATGTTTGGATCGAAATTATCTGGAGATCATGTTGAATTGAAATCTTCGATGGATCAAGAAAATCGTTGACGATTAGTGTTCACCGACTCTTAAGATGATCTAAATTGATTTGATTTTCTTTTTGAATTTATTTTAATTGTTAAATCAATTGACGAAATTTCTTCTCGATGTCATTTGTAACGGTATGAGGGTGAGGTTGTATTCATAGATTTGCAACATTCGCTCGCATGAATTATCGAAGAGCTGTATTCATATCTACCGATCAGTTGGAACGCTGTACTGATTTCTGCGTTCTACAAGTACTCAGTAGACGTACTTTCAACAAGTAAGTGTTGTGAAGTCATTGGCGCTGGTCACGTCGCTACATTTTAATTAGATTTCAGACTCTAATCTGTAAGAGTAAATATGAAAGATTTTTTATTTACTGTTCCTTATGATAAACAATTGTATTATTTCATTTTAATAAAGCAGCTTTTAATGAAACTTTTTAAACTGCGAGGAATATGCTCAGCAACATCATCATTTATATTTCATACAAAATCGAAATAGTTTTATTCCTAATTAAAAATATCTGCTAAGTCGAGCAATGCCAATATGTAGCAATAGTAACGACCAATTAACACTACAGAAGCTACTTCTATAGATAGATTCACATGATTTAGATTTGTATCCATCCGCTTGTGTAGTGATGGTTGTTGTTGTTGTTGTCGTCGTTGTCGTGAGGATTGTGGTCGGTAAATTTGATTGCAGCTTTAAAACAACAGGGACGATAACAACAACGCATACAATTATAAGTATAGTACAGCAAAGCATGAACACACAACAACGATGGGAAGAAATCATACCGCACAAACTACTAGTTCCACTATTTCTTGACGGTGAAGCCGAGGGTGTGACTGCTGGATTGCTGATAGTAGAAGGATTATTCGACACTGTTTGACGGCGATGATTGGGTAGGGTATGAACATATCCATTTGTTCTGTGTTGTCTTGGTTCGTAATTATTTTGATTTCTATTCCCAGTGAATGAAACATTAGGAGAATAATCGATGCTACCATTGCGAATATTAACATTACATTGGTTAGGAATAAATCGATGATTGTATGCTGAAGTGTATGGATGTGAGGGACGATAGCAGATTTCGTTACTATTCTGAATAGTTGAAAATAAGTTTGAGAAGTTGGGGGTACGAACTGAGCTGCGTGCCCGTGATTGACATGTTGGAGCGAACGTTCTATTTAATTCGCCTGGGAAGTAGAACCTATTATTTATAATGTCATCATATGGTGATACGTAGCGACGCGGATGCTCAGCTATGCGTGAAACCGGAGAAAATGGTGGAGCTTCTGTTCTGAAACGAGTATGCGTAGGTTTATTTAAAATTGATTGTGTGACTGCTAGATTTTCTGGCTGTACAATGACACTTCTTGGAATGGAATGTGACCCTTCTCCTTCTGATGTCTAAAATATTCTGATACTTGTCAAATTTCGTCAGTGTAATAAACACGATATTTACTGCTGTTTGGTGATTTTGAGACTGTTCTCGATAAGCGTCAATAAGCTCTTTAACAGCTCGATTCGGTCGCAATTCTGATACTCGCAACGGAATACGTGTCAAAGGACTTGTATGTTTATCATTTATCCACCGCGTGATGGCTGCTCGCTCATATGTATATCCATCTTCAGCTATAACTGGATCCTCCATTATATCCCTTGTTATTGGGCACTGAAGCCGTTCCAGAGTCACTGAACAAGCCATAATCAACTCTTCTCTTAAGATTGGTACGTAGAATTTATTCAAATATCAACCACTTAAAATACAGATGTAGAATTAGTCACTCTATCGTTACTTTTTCCACGTTGGAAAGAAAAAAACAAAGACTGTACTTCTCATTACATTCTCTTTTCCTGCGCCTTGTTATTTTTGAATGACTGAAGAAACACTCGTATGTCTTCTGCATATTCTAACTTGGAAAATTAAAATTGCCAACTCGTGTTTACTCGCGAAATTTTCGCATCTCTCCACACCAGAGGCTCTTATTAGGCTTCTAGAAAAATGCTGACGTATTTCACCAATTATAATCATATTCACGAATGTTCGAGAACATGTGAATTGAAAACGCTTTGCTATTGATGGTATTAAATAACATAGAAAGTTTATCTTTCTAATTGGTTTCTTAACTGAATATAGATAAAGCTTATAACCTTTGCTGCAATATCATAAAGTATTTTTTTACAGTCAATGTTTTCTACCTTGCTCTATGTGGGCATTACAGCCTTATTTTTCGTTCAAAACTCATTATCAGAACATTCCGTTGGGAATAACGTTGGTCGTGTGAAATACGAAAATGGTGAAGTGATTTTATTTCAAAACCCTGACAAGCCAACGAACTTCTTCTTCACCCCATTTCCTCTTGTTAATCCATCGAATAGTCGATGTCATCGAAATATCTTAAGTGGCTATGCTGAACTCAGTCTTGCCATTGATCTTTATACTTCTCAATTGATTCAAGCAGTTAACGAGTATGTGAAAGAGCATTTTTCAACCTTGTGTGACAGTAATCAAACATGTCACACTGCAATGGTTCCTATGAATGTGATTGGTTTGGTTCAAAATGGTCTGCGAACCAATGAAACTCGTGAAATGTATCAAATCGGTCAAGAATGGTTTCCAAATACTATTTTTCTGCAATCAATCAATTTTCCAATATACACTACGTACGAAGACGTATGCGAGCGTCTTCTCTCATCGCTAGTCAGTGACTGTTATCTGTCAAATTTTGAAGTGCATTATTCTCTTCATCCCGAAAAACTAGTCGAACGGCAAATCGATGTCACCACAGACCAAATCATTCTTACAGCAATGTTTCATCAAATTCGAGCTCAATTCTCTATGACGGACACCGTAGTCGTGACCAATCATGACTACAAGCAACTGCTTAGTGAAGTCATCAATAAAATCAACATGAAACTACGCATTCAAGAAGGTTTTGGCAGTTCTTTGCAAGATCCAACCATTCTCGAGCGGTTACTTGATCAGCAACTACCATTCAAACAGGTTAACTACTCATTCTATTCACTCCTATAACTATATTTTCATTCTCTAGGTCCGTTTAAGTCAGGCGGACGACAAATTATGGAATTTAATGTATCGAACATCTGACTCGACTCGACCAGATCGTTTGGCAAAAGCTCTGAATACCATTCTCTACCGCAAAAATTCAACCGATGATCAATACCTCCTTCTTGATAGTCATACACTAAAGCATAGTTTGACGCAGCATGATATCGACCGTATTGAAGAGCTTGGCAAACTATTGGCAACTCGTATACCTTCTGAAAATGTTACCACACCGTATATCATGTCTCGGGATGACGTTGTAACGTACCTGAGCAACATTTCGAATGAGATACATCTCGACAATGAAATTATCACTCCTAAACCAATCGATGTTCATCTGATTAAGATGAATACAATGAAAATTGAAAAGAAACTTGTGTCGCATTCGATGTTGGTTCGTACTCGGAGTAATATTCATGTTTTACCTCTTCGGTGTCCATTGGTGAAAACGAACTCAGTAAACGATCGGTATCGTTGGCTCGAGGATAAAGTAAGACTATTAACAGTACTCGTAAGAAATCTAACAAACCAGTCGTCCGAATGCTATCGAGAACGGGAGGAGCTCTTGACACAAATGGCTTCGTTTGGACAAAGTGCATTGAAAAGTAAATAGGATGTAGAAGAATATGAACAATATAGATTATGATTTTTTCAGAACCCGGCGAATCACCGGCGATCAAATGGAAACCCCACGGAATTACAGTTGCAGGCGGTAATGGTGGAGGAAATCAATCCAATCAGCTGTACTTTCCTTGTGGATTTTTTCTGGATAATTATAAAGATCTGATTATTGCTGATTATTGGAATGACCGTATTGTCAAATGGAATTCGAATTCAAGCAGGGGCGAGACTATTGCTGGTGAGAATGGGCGCGGAAATCGATACGATCAATTGTATAGTCCAAGAGATGTTATTAATGAAAAACAGTACAACTCTTTCATCATTTGCGATCGAGACAATCGAAGAGTGATGCGGTGGTTTTTTCATAATAAGGAATATCAACAAATGCTCATGAGCGATATCGACTGCTGGGGTTTGGCAATGGATAAATCAGGTTACATTTACGTTTCTGATTGGAAGAAAAACGAAGTGAAACGATGGCATCAGGAGGAGCCGGCTGGAGCGATAGTTGCTGGTGGAAATGGCGCTGGTGATCGATATGATCAACTCAATTATCCCACTTATATCTTCGTAGATGAAGACTATTCGATCTACATATCGGATGGTGAAAACCATCGTGTTATGAAATGGGCGAAAGACGCCAAAGAAGGAATACTTGTTGCTGGCGGAAATGGACGAGGTAATAGTCTGAGTCAGTTGATTAATCCTCGAGGAGTACTCGTGGATGGTTTGGGTCAAATCTATATTGCTGACATGCGTAACCATCGAATCGTTCTCTGGCATGAAGGTGATACAGAAGGTTCGATTATTATTGGTGGATACGGACTGGGAAATTCATCGTATCAGTTACATCATCCAACTGCTTTAGCGTTCGACAACGAAGAGAATCTTTACGTTGCTGATTGGGAAAATCATCGAATTCTGAAGTATGAGCAAAATTCGCAATAAAAATGAATCGATAATATTAACGACGAACTCTTTTTCTTCTTGTTCGAACAGAAAAGTCTCTGATGGATCAGATGGTTTTCCCTTTGATAAAAGAATCGTTCTTTTTTTACTGAGAAAGTTTGCTTGAATAAATCCGACATAGCGGCGATATCCGATTTAATGTGAGGAAATTACGAAGTTCCTCCAACGATTTTCGTTTCGATTTATTCCTACCTGATGAATATCAATAGGTACTGAAAAAGAATTAGTACATTGCAACGGTGAGAATTCCGGGAGGAAATTATCTGACAAGTTTTTGTTATGACTAGCATTATCCTGCATTAAAATATCGTCGGAGATAATTAAAAAAAAACTTTATCTATCTATCAAGTAATGAAAAAAGAAGTCTTTTTATTTTATTCTCAGAATAGAAATAAAAATTCTGGGTACTTCGAACTTTATTATAAAGTCAAATCAACATCAAATTATGCCTAAAGTAAAGATAAAACAAGGCCAATACTCAAGTATTAATAATTTCGAAATACTATTCGATCATTCAACGGTTGAACGGGCCGATAGACTTTGCGCATGACGTTTTGACGGAGTTTGTTTAAACTTTCTTCTTTTATTGCGATTTTACTAGTAAATATCGTCCAAACAACACCTTCAGTACATGGTGGCGTTGTTAAACTGCCAGTGTAACGATAGAACTGTCTTTCATTTGCTTGCATCAATTGACTAAGATTGAACATACACTGAATAGTGTCGTTAATGGTGGTCAGTTGACTGGCAGCATCACAATACTTTTCCCATTCTTTGTTCCCTTTTTGCGTTTGATTCGTAACGAAAAATAAATATGCAAAAACAGCTATTTGATCACTTTCGTGGTTTTTGAAGACAACGTGTGCTTCGGCTGGATAACGATGACCGTCAATTTCATGTTCGGAACCGTGTCGGTCATTGCGACCCCAATGTAAATGAAAATTGACGAAATAGAATCGACCAGGTAATCCACTTCCAATAAACCACAGATCTTTTTCGCTTTGTCCATATGTATGTTCAGCTAGCGTTGCAGTGACTTGAAACCCACTATTAATCAATTTGAATAATTCATTCGAATGATATTTATCAGAAAAAACGAATGGAGGATAATGACGTGCAATCGTTCGATGTGTATTGATGTCAATTGGTGACTGGCACAGTCCAGCTGCTGAAGGAAAATGCTTTTGCCATTCGGATGGAGTGTCATAATCCCAGTAGTCATCATCGTGCGTTGTACAAGACATCTTAAATGAAAAAGGAAAAAGGAAATATTTCATATAAATATAGAGATAACATATAAAGCGAGGAATAAAGTGTATTCGCTTTCTTTTCTCGCTCGGAGCGAATTTGATGATTTATTAATGTTTTTATCATATAAGCGAGTAAACGAGCTATTCATCGCGTAAAAAGTAGGTTGTCTCGGTCGACCTACAAGCACACTGAACCGATTCATTCTCTCCTCGTTGAAATTTAAACTTCCGATGAGTTAATATGTAAATAACTATGTAGGAAGAGAATATAACGCAAGTATGCGTCGTATACTCGAAAGGAGAGAACAAAAATCAGCACGAGTACGATTGAGTGCAAAGCGAGTATTGAGTATAGAGAAGTAAATCAGTCTCTTCTCTCTTACTTATAGTTAATTACGTAGCTTTGCTGATCGTTTCGGACAAAGATTGCAAGTTCTATAAATAACATAGCAGAAGAACGAAGAAAATATTAGAAATAAACAAACATGATACTCCGATGGAGTTAATCTCAAAATGTTCGGATTCTATGTTCGAATGTAAATAGAAAAAAAATCAACTTTAAGTAAATACCAGTTGTATGAGTTATCGCTGAGCGGAATAACATGAGACATTTATTCTTGTTGATCTACAAACTGTCTCTACTCGATGACACTGATAAGAAGGTTATTATCGCGTGTGTTCGAAAAAAAAATCTTTCAAATGAAAATAAAATCCTTTCTTGTGAGAAAGAAAAGAACACATGTGGAAGAAACGGGAAACTATCAAGAGCGTATAATAATACTTCATACTCTAATGAAATGTAATATGCAGAAAAAAAAAAGTTTTTTCTTACTCATTTTGTCTGAACATTAGTTCCAAGAATAACTTTTTCTATATAGATGGCGTATATACAAAGCAAACTTTAGAACTATGATAAAATAAGGCGATTTGCATAATAAAACGAATCAATTCCTTTTTCTCGGTCATTTGTTGTTCTATCAGCTTTATTGGAATGCGATACGGCATCGATATTAATTGCTTATGAAAACCACACGATTATTCAATGGCTGAACGGGTCGATAAACTTTCCGCATGATGTTTTGACGAAGTTGATTCAAGCTTTCTTCTTTTATCGGCACTGTGTTCGTAAATATGGTCCATATGACACCTTCACTGCATGGTGGCGTCGTTAAACTTCCAATATAACGAAAGAACCGTCTTTCGTTAGCTTGCATGAGACGACTAAGATTGAACATGCACTGAATAGTGTCATCGATGTTAATTAATTGACCGGCGGCATCGCAATATTTCTCCCATTCGAGATTTTCCTCGTACCAATGATTTGTAACAGTGAATAGAAAAGCAAAGACAGCTATTTGTCCAGTTTCATGGTTTTTGAAAACGATGTGAGCTTCAGCTGGATACCGATGACCATCGATTTCATGTTCCGAACCGTGTCGATCATTTTTACCCCAATGTAAATGAAAATTAACAAAATAGAACACTCCTTTGATGCCACCACCTGTAAACCATAAATCTTTTTCACTCTGTCCATATGTGCGGTCAGCTAATGTCGCCGCTACTTGATGACCATTGTTGACTAATTTGAATAATTCACTCGAATGATATTTTTCGGAGAATATAAACGGTGGATAGGACTGAAAAACTGTATCAGCTGTTGGTATATCGATCGGTGATTGAGAAAGGCCGGATGCGGCGAGAAAAAATTTCGGCCATTGGTTTGGATCATTATAACTCCAATGTTCATCGTGCTTTTCGACACAAGCCATGAATGAAATATCGTATGTGTTTTGACTTTTCGATTCGAATTATGGTGCTTTTGTTTGTGACGTGTCGATACTCATTACTCGTTCGATATGAAATAACGCCCATATAGGTGGATATTAATGACGTCAAAAATCATGAAAAAGTGCGTTTCGGTTTTCTTTTCAATGATAAATCTGTTATTAATTACGTACCCTCTCGTATTCAGTTCAGGGTAGTAGAAATATGTTATTTTTCTTCATAAAATATATAGTTTGTTGATATTGAAAAGAAAGTGTTTCTATCCATGAGTATGACTTAACATGTCGAACAATTTTAATAATTCATATAAATTTTATTCGTTCATAAGAGTCTAAATGTGTATAGATAATAATTAATTTTATTGTACGTACTATTGATATTCTATTGTCTAATTAAACTACAACTAGAATTCGATACACAGTTAGAGAACTCGGCCAGACTAATGCTGCGTCTTTTTCGCGAGATGCGAGCAATGTATTATTTGCTGTTATACTTTTCATTGGAGATTATTGAATAAAAATGAATGCAGACTTAGAATTTCTCTGTATGATCGTCAATGAAGAATAATCGAGAAATAGTATGCATGTGTCAGGACTCCTGTAACAATTCAATCCAACGTACAGTTCTTCACAACAATTCTTCCTCTCCATGTCAAAGGTGGAAGAGGTTCTCACGAGAAAGATTTCCAGGAGAACAGTTTATTGCTTTTTTTATTAAAACGGTGTCCATGACACGAATGACGGGATAGATGAAAGAGTATATCGTCATAAGTTAACTAATTCAAACATAGCATAATTTAGTAGGATGATTCCTTAATTAAACCAATGCGATCAGCTGTTGATATATTTGTCAGAATTCGTATGACCTCTTGTCAGAAAATCTAGATCGAACTGACGTGTATAATTGACGATAGCAAAGAAGATATAGATGCTTCTATCCAAATGGTTCCAGTCAACGAATGATATATAGCAGAACGAATAATAATATTAATGTGTTTTATGGTAGTAGGCATATATCGTTCGCTTCTCAAGAGACCACGTGTATGTATAAAGAAAATGTTTTTCTTCCTTCTCTTATCATGTGATGCGCGGCATATTTATTTCATCATAAAGGCAATATTCAACTGGTAAGAAATATGTATACTCTAGTAGGAAGGAATCCTGAATCAAGTTATCGGAAGTTGTTATTTTTGGGTGAACTACTCGGTTTTTTAAGTGTTGTTTCCGTTGGTTTACTATTCGATAAACGTATTTCTACAAATACATATGATTGGCAAACAAATCCATTCAGTTATCATCCACTAATGATGACTCTCGGTCTCTTGTTTTGCTATGGAAACGCAATGCTCTTATATCGAACATTTCGAACAACACCAAAATTAATTGTCAAAATTCTTCATGCCATTTTCCTCTTGGTATCATTGGCTGGTGGACTTATTGGATTTACTGCGATCATTCGAAGTAAACAACTTGGCAAACGATCACATTTCATGTCTTACCATTCATGGATTGGCTTAATTACATTAAGTCTCTTCGTTCTTCAATGGATCTGCGGTTTTATTTGTTTCTTAGTCCCACAGTTGAGTTTAGATATCCGAAAAGCGTATATGCCAAGGTATGGCTAGATATCCTTATCTTTCGTTATCGCTAATATATGCATTGCTATTTCAGTCATCGACTTTGGGGCAAAGTCATATTTCTCTCGGCTGTCGTCGCGATTCTAACCGGTTTATCAGAACATGGTACGACATCATCGTTTTTTGCAGCAAATGACAGTCAACGTGTGCGACGTTTAATGATGAACTTCTATGGTATATTCACAGGTTTATTCGCCTTGATCATTATCTATTTACTTTCAAACGACGAATATCAACGCCCACCAGAGAAAGACGCACAAACATAAGAACAATATATATCGATATACATTATTCTTGCTAAAGCAAACTTTTCTTTCTCTTTCAAATGCTTTTAAACCAACCTTTCGTGTTCATTAAGTTTAGTTTCAAAAGAATTTTACATTAGTAATCGTATCGCACAAGATGAAAGAGAATTCACCATTATAAAATACATTTACTTCATATTTCGCTCATTTCTTCTCAGTGTTCATTGACTATGGCATACCAAGTTTTGTTAGGACTACTGATGTTTGCGATAGGAACAAGTTCACAAGATTTCCGTTCGATACGATTTTCTAAAGTAAACGATAAGTTATATCAATGCAACGATGCATGCTGTTCACCTTCGACATCAATCACCGTTTCCACGAGTCGATATTGTGAAATCGCTTGCTTAGCGAATAATACATGTCGCACAGCAACATATACGCCATCTTATAACATATGTCAGTTGTTTTCTGATAGGCTAACGACTCGTGGAGCTTTGTCAACGGTGATTGGTGTGCAAAGTATGACTGTTATCGATGGCAGATCAACAGATTCGGGTGAGTCGAAAAGAGAATAATGTATTGTAAGAGGACATGCAAAGACACATTCCTTTTCGTATTTTATAGGTAATAGTGCTATGTATGCTAGTGGGAGTTCTATACGAACGGGTAACGGTCCTAGTGGATTAGCTGTAATGGATATTAATTCTGATAATAAAGCAGACATGGTTATTACAAACTTTGTGGACAATAACTTGATGGTTTTTTGTAATGATGGCGCAGGCAATTTTCCTCATTCGACTATTTATTCAATGGGTCCTTATCCAAACTGTGTGGCACTCGGTGATCTGGATGGCGATGGCCGACCAGATATTGTTGTTATGAACCAGGCTTACACCAATATTAGTGTGCTCATCAATGTTGGTCAGTGCACATTTGTCTATCAAGCTACTTATGTCACCGGCTCGGATTCTACATCGATTGTAATTGTCGACATCAATCATGATAATAAAAATGATATTATTGTGGCAAATATGAATAAGGACAGTGTTGGTGTCCTGCTCAATAAGGGCAACGGTATACTGGCTTCACAAGTAACGTATCAAACTGGTAGTCAACCAAAAACCGTAGCAGTGGCAGATGTAAACGGCGATCATTTACTAGATATTATCGTTACCAATCAAAATTCAGCCAATATCGGCGTCTTTCTGAACAATGGTGACGATACTTTCTCTTCGCAAGTTACCTACGCGACAGGCAGTAGCCCAATTGCAGTCGCTGCCGTTGATATTAACGCCAATGGTCAAATCGACATTATCGTTACAAATTCAGGATCAAATAGTATTAGTACTTTTTTCAATAATGGCAACGGTTTATTTCCCAATCAGATTACTTATTCAACAAACTCGTCTCCATCTGCACTGGCTGTCATAGATATCAATAACGATAATAGTTCGGATATTATTGTTGTATATACGAATACAAACAACGTTGGTATTTTTCTCAACAGTGGTAATGGTACTTTTCTCAATGAAATCATCTATCCAACTGGTGCCATTCCATTTTTAGTAGTAGCAATCGACATTAACGGTGATAAAAAACCGGAAATTCTTACATTAGATCGTGGGTCAACTGACGTCCGTATTCTGAGACATTGTTAGCATACAAATATTCTCATATTATTTTCTATTTCATTGACAGAAACTCATATAAATATTTTCGATGTTAACTGTAAAGTAGTTCAGGTCGAAAGGCAGTTGGGTTCCGAGAATGTATTTCTATAAGGCGAGTGTGTGCATCATCTATGGAGAAGACATTTGAATGTTTTGCTACAGCAATATAACTTGATATTTCAGCACAGAATATCGATCTATACAAGATATCTCATTGAGTTGGTTCCTTGATTTATATGGGACGACAGAATTAAGCATAACCGTGAGATTTATTATAATAATATAAGGTAAAAGAAAATACTTTTCTACAAACAAAACTCTTCTATTCTATTTCCCGTCATCACAACAGCACCGTCTTTTGCAACACCTCACGAACAAAGTGATTTTGAATGATGCTTTTTTTTCTATCAACTTTTATTATATATTCTTGTTTACATGTAAAGAATAGCCGTGAACGAATTACAAAAAGCATGATTTAATCTGAGGTCACTACTGGTACTTGCTAGTTGAAATGCGTATTACGGCTAGAATATTAAAATTAACGTAAAAACTACATTTAAGGAGAAAAAAAATGAAATTCTTACATGATGTTCGATGATGACATGAATTTCACCTTTAGAACGAAGGCCGAGCATCGCTGGTAACTTGACCCATTCGTCATAACGTCCTTTGTTGAAGACATGTTTCTTCAAATCGATTTTTGCAGAGCCAATTGAATCGCGACCAACTACGTCATCATCATAGATATGAATATGTAAATCATCATCATGCTTTTGTAAATGACTGAAGCGAAAGATCAGAAAAAGGTGAAGGAATTTTTATTGAGAACACAATTTACAAAATAAATTTTTCGTTCCAGGTTGGATTATTCGAATTATGAACAGTAGTCGTTCGCTGCTTGTAATCTTTGTCGAGATAAAGCTCCACATAAGCATCATTTTTACCTACAATATCTTCGTCTTTGAGGTGACGACCTTCGACAATTGTAACTTCTAATGTACCGTGTGGATGACTCATTGTAACAATCTCAGAAATGAAAATAAATAATCAAAGTGTATACCAACTGAGTTTACTTGCGTTTCACGATAAAATGAGACGACGAAAGGAAAGACCAGAAATTCTTGATGAATATTTCTTCTCGTTCTACTTCATTGTCATCACTATGGAATCGAGCGGTAGAAGAGAAAGAAAGAGAGAAAATCTTTATTTTTATATTCTGTAGTTCACTTATGAAACAAAACTATGCGCAGTTATTTGAAAAGAAAAAAATGCCGTGACATGAGTTGTCAGAGGAGAAAATTGAGTGATCATCTCGTCAAATTGTTTGACTTCTTTTACGTTGATAAATTTTATTTTCAATCAAAATTACACACGGAGAAAACGATGCGGACGTGTATTATGGAAGGAGAGCTAAATAAAAGAAATGTAGGGAAGAAAATGTCAAACTGTTTTTCAAGATAAATGTAAATTTTTCTTTCTTCCATTAATGAAGAATGCGTTTCATTCGTAGTTTGTGTCGAGTATTGGCCTGAATCTTGACAGGATTGAATGTATTTGCCACTTTGGTGAATGTAGCATACATGGCTAANGCAATGGATAAATCAGGCTACATTTATGTTTCTGATTGGAAGAAAAACGAAGTGAAACGATGGCATCAAGAGGAGCCGGCTGGAGCGATAGTTGCTGGTGGAAATGGCGCTGGTGATCGATATGATCAACTCAATTATCCCACTTATATCTTCGTAGATGAAGACTATTCGATCTACATATCGGATGGTGAAAACCACCGTGTTATGAAATGGACGAAAGACGCCAAAGAAGGAATTCTTGTTGCTGGCGGAAATGGACGAGGTAATAGTCTGAACCAGCTGATTAATCCTCGAGGAGTACTCGTCGATGGTTTGGGTCAAATCTATATCGCTGATATGCGTAACCATCGAATCGTTCTCTGGCATGAAGGTGATGCAGAAGGTTCGATTATTATTGGTGTACACGGGCTGGGAAATTCATCGTATCAGTTACATCATCCAACTGCTTTAGCATTCGACAACGAAGAGAATCTTTACGTTGCTGATTGGGAAAATCACCGAATTCTGAAATATGAGCAAAATTCGCAATAAAAACGAATCGATGATATTAACGATGAATTCTTTCTACTTGTTCGAACAGAAAAGTCTGTGATGAATCAGATAATTTTCCCTTTGATAAAAGACTCGATCTTTTTTACTGAGGAGCTTTGCTTGGATAAATCCGACATAGCGGCGATATCCGATTTAATGTGAGAAAATTACGAAGAAAGTGTACTAATTGAAGAAAAAACGGCGGATATTGAAACATAGCCCGTGAGGCCGACAACTAACACGTACCTGTTCGTTCTTCAAACGAATTTCGTTTCGATTTATTCCTATCTGATAAATATCAATAGGTACTGAAAAAGAATTAGTACATTGCAACGGTGAAGATTCCGATAGGAAATAATCTGACAAGCTTTTGCTATGACTAGCATTATCCTGCATTAAAATATCGTCGGAGATAATTAAAAAAACTTTATCTGTTTATCAAGTGATGGAAAAAAGAACTCTTCTTGTTTTATCCCCAGAATAGAAATAAAAACTTCTGGGTACTTCAAACTTTATTATAAAGTCAAATCAACATCAAACTATGCCTAAGGTAAAGATAAAAAAGGGCTAATGCTCAAGCGTTAATAATTTCGAAATATTGTTCGACCATTCAATGGTTGAACGGGCCGATAGACTTTGCGCATGACGTTTTGACGAAGTTTGTTCAAACTTTCTTCTTTTATTGCGATTTTACCAGTAAATATCGTCCAAACAACACCTTCAGTACATGGTGGCGTTGTTAAACTGCCAGTGTAGCGATAGAACTGTCTTTCATTTGCTTGCATCAATTGACTAAGATTGAACATACACTGAACGGTGTCGTTAATGGTGGTCAGTTGACTGGCAGCATCACAATACTTTTCCCACTCTTTGTTCCCTTTTTGCATTTGATTCGTAACGAAAAACAAATATGCAAAAACAGCTATTTGATCACTTTCGCGGTTTTTGAAGACAACGTGTGCTTCGGCTGGATATCGATGACCGTCAATTTCATGTTCGGATCCATGTCGGTCATTGCGACCCCAATGTAAATGAAAATTGACGAAATAGAATCGACCGGGTAGTCCGCTTCCGATAAACCATAGATCCTTTTCGCTTTGACCGTTTGTATGTTCAGCTAGCGTTGCAGTGACTTGAAAGCCACTATTAATCAATTTGAATAATTCATTCGAATGATATTTTTCAGAAAAAACGAATGGAGGATAATGACATGCAATCGTTCGATGCGTATTGATGTCGATTGGTGACTGGCACAGTCCAGCTGCTGAAGGAAAATGCTTTTGCCATTCGGATGGAGTGTCATAATCCCAGTAGTCATCATCGTGCGTTGTACAAGACATCTTAAATGAGAAAGGAAGAAGGAAATATTTCATATAAATATAGAGATAGCATGTAAAGCGAGGAACAAAAGTGTATTCACTTTATTTTCTCGCTCGAAGCGAATTTGATGATTTATTAATGTTTTTATCACATAAGCGAGAAAATGAACTATTCATTGCGTAAAAAGTATGTTGTCCCGGTCGACCCACAAGCATATTGAACCGATTCGTTCTCTCCTCGTTGAAATTTAAACTTCCGGTGAGTTAATGTGTAAATAACTATGTAGGAAGAGAATAACGCAAGTATATGTCGTATACTCGAGAGGAGAGAACAAAAATCAGTACGAGTATGATTGAGTGCAAAGCGAGTATTGAGTATAGAGAAACAAATCAGTCTCTTTTCTCTTACTCACAGTTGATTGCGCAGCTTCACCGGTCGTTTTGGACCAAGAGATTGCGAGCTGAATAAATAGCATAGCAGAAGAAGAACGAAAAAAAGTATTAGAAATAAACAAAAAATGACAGTCCGATGGAGCTAATCTCAAAATGTTCCGATTCTATCTTCGAGTGTAAATAGGAAAAAATCAACTGTAAGCAAATACCAGTTGCATGAGTTATCGCTGAGCGGAATAACATGAGACATTTATTCTTGTTGATCTACAAACTGTCTCTACTCGATGACACTGATAAGAAGGCTATTATCTCGTGTGTTTGAAAAAAATCTTTCCAATGAAAAGAACACATGTGAAAGAAACGGGAAACTATCAAGAGCGCATAATGATACTTCATACTCTAATGAAACGTAATATGCAGAAAAAAAAAGTTTTTTCTTACTCATTTTGTTTGAACATCATTTCCAAAAATAACTTTTTCTATGTAGATGGCGTATATACGGAGCAAACTTTACAACTATGATAAAATAAGGCGATATACGTAATAAAACTATAGTCAGTTCCTTTCTCTTTGCCATTTGTTGTTCTATCAACTTTATTGGAATGTGATACGATATCGATATTAATTGCTTATGAAAACCACACGATTATTCAATGGCTGAACGGGTCGATAAACTTTCCGCATGACATTTTGACGAAGTTGATTCAAACTTTCTTCTTTTACCGGCACCGTATTCGTAAATATGGTCCATATGACGCCTTCGCTGCATGGCGGCGTCGTTAAACTTCCAATATAACGAAAGAACCGTCTTTCGTTAGCTTGCATAAGGCGACTAAGATTGAACATGCACTGAATAGTATCATCGATGTTCATTAATTGACCGGCGGCATCGCAATATTTCTCCCATTCGAGATTTTCCTCGTACCAATGATTCGTAACGGTGAATAGAAATGCAAAGACAGCTATTTGTCCAGTTTCATGGTTTTTGAAAACAACATGAGCTTCAGCTGGATACCGATGACCATCGATTTCATGTTCCGAACCGTGTCGATCATTTTTGCCCCAATGTAAATGAAAATTAACAAAATAGAACACTCCCTTAATGCCACCACCTGTAAACCATAAGTCTTTTTCACTCTGTCCATATGTGTGATCAGCTAATGTCGCGGCCACTTGATGACCATTGTTGACTAATTTGAATAGTTCATTCGAATGATATTTTTCGGAGAATATAAATGGTGGATAGGACTGAAAAACTGTATCAGCTGTTGGTATATCGATCGGTGATTGAGAAAGGCCGGATGCGGCGAGAAAAAATTTCGGCCATTGGTTTGGATCGTTATAACTCCAATGCTCATCGTGCTTTTCGACACAAGCCATGAATGAAATGCTGTATATGTTTTGACTTTTCGATTCGAATTATGGTACTTTTCGTTGTGACGTGTCGATACTCATTACTCGTTCTATATGAAATAACGCCCATATAGATGAATATTAATCACGTCAAAAATGATGAAAAAGTGCGTTTCGGCTTCTTTTTCAATGATATAAATCTGTTATTAATTACGTACCCTCCCGTACTCAACTCAGGGTATAGTAGAAATATGTTATTTTTCTTCATAAAATATATAGTTTGTTGATATTGAAAAGAAAGTATTTCTATCCATATGTATGACTTATAACATGTCCAACAATTGTAATAATTCATATAAATTTTATTGTACGCACTATCAATAGTCTATTATCTACTTAAGCTACAAGTAGAATTCCATACAAAACTAGAGAACTCGGCAAGACTAACGCTTCAGTCGAACTTATTTTCGCAAGATGCGAGCAATGTACTATTTGCTGTTATACTTTGTATTGGAGGTTGTTGAATAAAAATAAATGTAGACTTAGAATTTCTCTGCATAGTATCGTTAATGAAGAATAATCGAGAAATAGTATGTATGTTTTATTGTTCCTGTAATAATTCAATCCAGCCTACAGATCTTCCTCTCCATGCCAAAGTCACAGTAGACGGAAGAGATTCTCACGAGAAAGATATTCAGGAGAGCAGATTATTGTTTATTTATTGAAACAGTATCCATGCTACGGATGACGGGATAGATGAAAGAGTGTATCGTCATAAGTTAGCTAATTTAAATATAGCATAGTTTATTAGGGTGATCCCTTAAATAAACAAATGCGATCAGTTATTGATATATTTGTCAGAAAATTTACATGGAACTGACGTGCATAATTAGCGATGGCAAGAAGATATAGATGCTTCTATCCAAATGGTCCCAGTCAACGAATGATATATAGCAGAACAAATAAGAATATTAATGCGTTTTATGGTAGTAGGCATATATCGTTCGCTGCTTAGAAGACCACGTGTACGTATAAAGAAAATGTTTTTCTTCCTTCTCTATCATGTGATGTGCGGCATATTTATTTCATCATAAAGGGAATATTCAACTGGTAAGAAATATGTATACTCTAGTAGGAAGAAATCCCGAATCAAGCTATCGAAAGTTGTTAGTTTTGGGTGAACTACTCGGCTTTTTAAGCGTTGTTTCCGTTGGTTTACTATTCGATAAACGTGTTTCTACAAATACATATGATTGGCAAACAAATCCATTCAGTTATCATCCACTAATGATGACTCTCGGTCTGCTGTTTTGCTATGGAAACGCAATGCTCTTGTATCGAACATTTCGAACAACACCAAAATTAATTGTTAAAATTCTTCATGCCATTTTTCTCTTGGTGTCATTGGCTGGTGGACTTATTGGACTTACTGCGATCATTCGAAGTAAACAACTTGGCAAACGATCACATTTCATGTCTTACCATTCATGGATCGGTTTAATTACATTGAGTCTCTTCGTTCTTCAATGGATCTGCGGTTTTATCTGTTTCTTAGTCCCACAGTTGAGTTTAAATGTTCGAAAAGCGTATATGCCAAGGTATGGCTAGATATCCTTATCTTTCGTTATCTCTAATAAATGCATTGCTATTTCAGTCATCGACTTTGGGGCAAAGTCATATTTCTCTCGGCTGTCGTCGCGATTCTAACCGGTTTATCAGAACATGGTGTGACATCATCGTTTTTTGCAGCAAATGACAGTCAACGTGTGCGACGTTTAATGATGAACTTCTATGGCATATTCGCAAGTTTATTCGCCTTGATCGTTATCTATTTACTTTCAAACGACGAATATCAACGCCCACCAGAGAAAGACGCACAAACATAAGAGCAATATATATCGATATACATTATTTTCTTTCTCTTGCAAATGCTTTTAAGGCAACCTTTCGTATTCATTAGGTTTAGTTCTAAAAGAATTTTTCATTAGTAAGCGTACCGCGCAAGATAAAAGAGAATTCACCATTATAAAATACATTTACTTCATACCTCGCTCATTTCTTCTCAGAATTCATTGACTATGGCATACCAAGTTTTGTTAGGACTACTGATGTTTGCGATAGGATCAAGTTCACAAGATTTCCGTTCGATACGATTTTCTAAAGTAAACGATAAGTTATATCAATGCAACGATGCATGCTGTTCACCTTCGACGTCAGTCACTGTTTCCACGAGTCGATATTGTGAAATCGCTTGCCTAGCGACTAACACATGTCGCACAGCAACATACATGCCATCTAATAACATATGTCAGTTGTTTTCTGATAGGCTAACGACTCGTGGAGTTATGTCAACGGTGACTGGTGTGCAGAGTATGACTGTTATCGATGACAGATCAACAGATGCGGGTGAGTCGAAAAGAAAACCATGTTTTTCAAGAGGACACGCAAAGACACTTTTTTTCGTATTTTACAGGTAACAGTGCTACGTATGTTAGCGGGAGTTCTATACGAACGGGTAGCGGCCCTAGTGGATTAGCTGTAATGGATATTAATTCTGATAATAAAGCAGACGTGGTTATTACGAACTTTATGGGCAATAACGTGATGGTTTTTTGTAATGATGGCGCAGGCAATTTTCCTCATTCGACTAGTTATTCAGTGGGCCCGTATCCAAACTGCGTGGCACTCGGTGATTTGGATGGCGATGGACAACCAGATATTGTTGTTATGAATCAGGCTTCCACCAATATTAGTGTGCTCCTCAATGTTGGTCAGTGCACATTTGTCTATCAAGCTTCTTATGCTAGCTATTCGGATTCTACATCGATTGTAATTGTCGACATCAATCATGATAATAAAAATGATGTTGTTGTGGCAAATATGAATAAGAACAGTGTTGGTGTCTTGCTCAATATGGGGAATGGTCTGCTGGCTTCACAAGTAACGTACCCAACTGGTAGTCAACCGAAAACTGTAGCAGTGGCAGATGTAAACAACGATCATTTACTAGATATTATCGTTACCAATCAAAATTCGGCCAATATCGGCGTCCTTCTGAACAATGGCGACGGTACTTTCTCTTCGCAAGTTACCTATGCGACAGGCAGTAGTCCAACTGCAGTTGCTGCCGTTGATATTAACTCCAATGGTCAAATCGACATTATCGTTACAAATTCAGGATCAAATAGTATTAGTACTTTTTTCAATAATGGCAACGGTTTATTTCCCAATCAGATCATTTATCCAACAAACTCGTCTCCATCTGCACTGGCTGTCGTAGATATCAATAATGATAATAGTTCGGATATTATTGTCGTATATACGAATACAAACAGCGTTGGTATTTTTCTCAACAGTGGTAATGGCACTTTTCTCAATGAAATCATCTATCCAACTGGTGCCGTTCCATTTTTAGTAGTGGTAATCGACATTAATGGCGATGGAAAACCAGAAATTCTTACATTAGATCGTGGGTCAACTGACGTCCGTATTCTGAGACACTGTTAACATACAAATATTCTCATAGTATTTTCTATTTTGTTGACAGAAACTCAAATAAACATTTTCGATGTTAACTGTAAGGCAGTTCGGTTCGAAGAATGTATGTCTAAGACGAGTGTGTGAATCATCTATGGAGAATATATTTCAATGTTTTGCTACAGCAGTATAACTTGATATTTCAGCACAGAATATCGATCTATGTAAGATATCTCAGTGAGTTGATTTCTGAATCTATATGGGATGAGAGAATTCATCATAGCCTTGAAAGTTATTATAATAATGGAGGTAAACGAAAACATTTTTCTAGAAAGCAAACTCTTCTGATGTATTTCCCGTCATCACAACAACGTCTTCTTTCGCAACATCTCACGAACAGTTATTTGAATGATGATTTCTCTCCATCAACTTTTATTATATATTCTTGTTTACATGTAAAGGATAGCCGTGAACAAATTACAAAAAGCATAATTTAATCTGAGGCCACTACTTGTACTTGCTAGTTGAAATGTGTATTATGGCTAGAATATGAAAATTAACGTAAAAACTACATTTGAGGAGAAAAAAAAGAAATTCTTACATGATGTTCAATGATGACATGAATTTCACCTTTAGAACGAAGGCCGAGCATCGCTGGTAACTTGACCCATTCGTCGTAACGTCCTTTGTTGAAGACATGTTTCTTCAAATCGATTTTTGCGGAGCCAACTGAATCGCGACCAACTACGTCATCATCGTAGATATGAAGATGTAAATCATCATCATGCTTTTGTAAATGACTAAAACGAAAGATAAGAAAAACGTGAAGGAATTTTAATTGAGAGTACAATTTACAAAATAAATTTTTCGTTCCACGTTGGACTATTCGAATTATGAACAGTAGTCGTTCGCTGCTTGTAATCTTTGTCGAGATAAAGCTCCACATAAGCATCATTTTTACCTACAATATCTTCGTCTTTGAGGTGACGACCTTCGACAATTGT
>CAJNOJ010000606.1:19056-31991 GCA_905250025.1 Adineta ricciae | reverse complement strand
TTCTGGTATATTCTCTTCGATCCAACCTTTCACATCCTCTCTAAAAGTTGTAATTTTAAAAACTGATAAATTTGTTAATTTAGGCAATTGCTTTAACAACGTTAATAGATCGTCATGTGTACGAATTTCACATTTTAATCGTTTAAGATTTGAGAATTTTTCCCAAATTGGTTTTAGTAAATTGAAACTTTGTCCATAAAAAAGATCTTCTCGAATAGTAAGTTCAGTAATCCTTTTATCGAAATATTGACATAACTGATCGTCCTTTAGTAATATTAATAAATCAGTACTATAGACTGATATGGCTGATAAATGCGAAGCTGTCTCGAATATTTCAATGAGAATTGATGATAAATCCTTTCCAGAAGTATTTTCAATATTCAAACGTTGAATAGAAGATAGATTGATAAATTTTTTTATCCATTCCATCAAATTCAGTACAAATGAATCATAATCAAACTCGAGAGAAATGAATAATTGTCGATCAAATGTTAACGAATGAAGATTTGAAAAAAAAGTATTCAGATGATTGAGTATAACACTTGAACCTAACGTTAAATACATAATATGATCCATTGACAAATAATTTTGAGAAAACTTTGTATGAGATGTTATTTTACAATCATATTTCATACAAGGCAAAGTAAACACTATAATATGATCAATCTCTAATTGATAAGCGATATTCCAATGATGTTGTTTAGTCCAAAAATCATTTTCAAAATTTTTTATCATATTAAAACCAATAGTATTTAACCAATCATTTATGTTTTCATCGTACAATGTTATTGAGAAATAAAATTTGAAAATACGTAGATGAGATAATGATGATGAGATCAAATTTTGCCAAGATAAAGCATCTAATAAATCTTCATCACCGGAAGCAACCGATAATGTTAATATTTTTAAATTCGGTAATTTTTCTAAAAGATTTTTTATCTTTTCAAAATTCGAATCATTATATATGTGTAAAATAAGATGGTTTAAGCACAATGTCTTTTTCAATATATTCTGTAACCTACTTGACATTAAAGAGAGATTAGTAATCTCTAAATATTTCAACATTGACGTATTTTGTATCACTTCATAATACTCGTCATCATTGCAATTTGTTATGGTCACATGTGTTAATGTATTTAATGTCATTTGTCGAGTAAGAAATGGCCATTCATAGAAATTTTCAAGTACTAATCGTCGTAAATTGGGCAACGATAGAGTGAAAGAGTTTAAAATGCTGTTACTTTTTAAATTATAGGCAAAATAAGATAGATTTGACAAGGATAATAATGCATATTCTAATGTCTGTATTTCATCGGGTTTTACATTGATTAAAATCAATGAACGAAGATGATCGAATTCATCGAGTGAGAATTGAGAAAAGAAACATCCAATTTGACCACATGTTTCATTTTTATTGGATAATTGTAATGAGTAAATATTTCTTTTAATTTGTAATTTTATATGAAGTTGAGAACAAAATTGATCAAATATTCTTTTTCGCACATCTTGACAATAAACTGATAATGGTATATTTTCAATTAATTGTTGAAATCGATTATTTAAATTGTCGAATGCATAGAATAAATCAGGAGCATTAAGATAAATAAAACATTCGAGTACGATTTCGTTAGGTAATAATTCAAATATCATCATAATAAAATCACCTTGTGATACACTTCCTTCACATGTATTTTGAAATAATAATCGTTATACAAATCAGTGATGCATATCAAATAGAAAGGAAAGAAAAACACGGCAAATTCTGATGATTTGTCACATAGTGCTCGTTTTCTTCTTCTGTAAAAACAGATTAAGTGGAAGTTTTATAGTTTTCTTCCATCCGTGTACCATCATTTAAATACTTTGGAAATAAATTCCAATTAAAACTATCTTTAAAATCAACTTCTAATCGAATAACTCGATCAAAAATTGTTTCAATAAATGATAAATCATTTTTATTCTCAATCTTAACAGATAGCTTATTGAATGATTGAATAAGATTATTAAATCGTTGATTAATCTCCCAGAAAACTTTGTATAAATCTTGTATACACATGTAATCGATTATATATCGACTAATATTTCATTAGCGAATTGTTCAAATTGAATAGACACATGTGCTTATTCGAAGAAGAAAAAATTTACAATTATAGTAAAGTCTTAATTTTGTCGATTTGATTATATTAAAAGAATGTTTTTCTATGATATTACATCGATGTTACAGTGTTGAAAGTGACATGGTCTTCGTTTCAATTAGAGAAACATCTCTGTAGAATGATGAATTTTATAATAATTTATTTATTAATAAAAAAGAAAAAGTTAGAAATATAAGCAGAAAAGTTCGAAGTATATTAAAGATAAATAATCTTTATTATTTTTCATAAGAGACTAAATATCATTATCGTCTTGATATCATAAAAGTTCATAATTTCATTAATATTCTCTTCTCTTCTAATAAAGTGTTATCATCTAACACTTGTTTTAACCATATTTTCTTAATATCTAAATGTGTTTCAAGTCCAATGTACTTTCTTTATAATATCATTCTTTTCTTCCAATTCACAAAATGTTATCCAACATTTTTCTAAAGTTATCTTGTAATTTTTTGCCAATTGACGTTTATTATTCTCAACACGAATTTTTGTCCAACATTCGATTTGTTTGCGGTACTAGACCAGCTTCATATATATTAAATTTATCATTATTTCCTCGAACATTTTTTACTTCTCTTTCAATGCTAATTTATCGCATTGATTGAAACAAAAAAGTACATTTACATCTTTTTTAGTTAATTGTTGAACACTTTTAACAACATATCCTTCTCCTCCAATATCATTTCCATCTTGTTCTGTATTTAAAACAACAATAATTGCATTGACAAATACGTGTTTACAAGTAAAACAGTTTCGAACAGAATCAAATAGGAAAATCAACAACTCGAAAATGATCATTTACACAATACTTTGAAGATCTTTAGTTTGATTTTTCTTATCTGGATATGTATTAAATCCGAATATATTTTGTAAAAAAGTTGATTTACCACTTTTTCCTGGACTAATAACTCAAACTGCAAAATCTTCTGATAATAATCGTCGCATTTGAAAATTTGCATTAACACATTTTATGATCGATAAACAATAAAACTGTTTTTCACGATTTTATAAGTTATTCAAAACATTTTCAGGTAACTCTCTTAATCTCATCTCATATACTGAACTAATTTTCTCTTCTAAACAACATTGATACATTCTTACTCGATCTATCATAACACCTGATAATTCAACAACAAGAATAAGATTTTGCATATATTCTCTTTATTATTATCGAAGACGATGGCATCAATTGCTTTCATTACTAGATATTCTAACGGAAACAAAGGGAAAATCAAACCTAACATTCTAAGAATTTTGATTGAGACGTCGTCAATCTGACTCTATGAATTATCGAGAACTTCGAACGTTAATGTAAAATCCTTTGTTAAAGCTATATTCATAATAAATAGCCGTGGAATGATTTGGACATCTTTTCAGACATCCAGCAGTTTTTCACTCGATCATTCGCACTTGGTCTCTCGAAAAGGTTTTGATTTAGAAATTGAGTTGGCTCTTTCAGATTAATACTAATTATGACATTGTATTTTAGTACGAGATTAATTTCGTACAATGTAATCGAGTGTGCTCTCGACCATGCTGGTTATCATAGCTTTAATTTAATCAAATATAATCGGCGGACGTCGTTGAAATAAAAAATCTCAGTCATCAGAACTCCAACGGCGAGAAAAATTGAATTTCCAAAAACTTGTATAGCGAGTTGAGTTACTGGCAGTTGAGTTGGTTGTGCAGTAGACTTAGGGTAAATTATTTTTTCGTTGCATACATAGAGTGATGATTAACGGATTAAAATATGCAATATTGACTGCATAGGCAATTTAAAAGGACGTGTTCATAAACTGAAGTGGATTTGGAATGACAAATTTCAATGCAAAGCATGAACTTCGGGTAGTGTGGGTGAAGGATGAAGAAAAACAATAGTTATAAGGATTGGTTGTGTAGCTTTAGTTACTTATTTAATTGTAAAGATTAATTATATGTTAACTGTTGTTCGACTTCATGTGTCTATATAATCGTTCGGGATAACGAACGTTTTCATATGATAAAAATGTGAACAGAAGGCAAATTTATTACAAAACCCTGTTGTTCTTTTACCGTTAACCATAATTAACACTAACTTTTATCTTTTGACAATGCGCCTTTGAAATTAAAATTAAATCTATTAAATACAACTGATAACGACGCCTCTCTCAAACTACATAGAACTATTTTTTAGTCAGAAAACAAAGCTTCGACAAAATTTATCTTCACCTTATGTTCTAAAATTTTTCCTTTCTCCAAAGAGCTTTTGTAGATAAACAGTCAATCAAAGAGAAAAACCTTTGACTTCGAAATCATCAACTCTCATACATCTCCATATTAAAATTATTTAAAAATCTATGGCACCAGGTCATTCAACATATCAAGGATCTAATTATGCACTTTCTTTTGGTGCTATTATAACCTCGTTAATCCTTATTGCTGTATTATGGAAAGCACGTGCAGGAATCTTCAAATTGATGATTAAGAAAATGTTTTCTATGAAATATACTTGGTCCGAAGGTTTGGAACAAACAGCAACATTAGATATATTCGGAGAAAAATTTGTATTGAAAAATAGAAAACAATGTTGTTTTGTAGTTCCTCGTGTCTGTCTTTGGCTTATGATAGGTGTTGTGATAGGAGTAACATTGATGGTTTTTATCGATGGTTTAATCTTAAATGTTATTTATCTTCCTTCGAATGAAAAATGTCCCGATGATGGTGATATGGATTGTTATTCAACGAAACAGGCACGATATTTCTATTGTAATTCATCTGATATTTTAGTTCCTGATTCAATGGGAACTTCCATTTGTTATCGATGGTTTAAAAGAGGAATATCAACATTAGAAGTTCTCGAACAAATTGGATTGTGTACTGGTCTTTTCGAAGTATTTAGTTGGGGAGTTGGACTCTACTTACGTTGGTTACTTTTTGCTTATAAATTTCCTGATCCAGCAAATGCAGCAAATTATGCACATCCCTATTTGGCATTGATTTCCACTAGTGTATCATTTGCCATTCCAATTGTTATATTGATAGTTCTTACAGTGTATTATATAAGTATAACAGGATTAACAATAGCAGTTATCATTGGTTTGTTATTTATTGTAGTACCAATGCAAGTTTTAGTTTGGAGTTGGAGACGAAATAAAAGATTAACGATTATGACAGAACTCGAATTTAATCGAATGGGCGTTGCAACTGTTGAAAAACAACAAACAACAATCGAAATCCAATAGAAAAGATCAACAAATTCAGCATAAAAGAGACAGTTTTTTATGACTTTTTTTTTGTAATTGACTCATTTATTCGAACAAAGACAAATATAATATATTTTCATCATAGGTTACATTTGTCGCGTATATCTATATAAAAATGTCCCAATCTCTTTGTTTTCTCTCAGTCTCTGCATGAAATCAAATTGATCAGATTTTTCGTCGCACTACAATGAAAAACTTTCTTGCCTTTTTCAAAATTACCTCTTTTACAATTGAACTACGTAGTTTCACGTCTACTCTGTCTGAGAATCTTCATATTAAATCATTTTTCATTCTCATATGATCTTGTTTTTAAATAAAAATACAGTTTCTAATTTTCTCCTATGATTCTTCACGTATGTTTCATTCAAAGTAGAATAATTATAGGAATATTTCATATTCTCATAAATAAAATCATCAAAAAAAGAACTAGAGCACAATTTATTAATTTACATAGTTTCAGTTTTTCAAAATATTGCATGTTCAAATGCATTCTCCACGTAAGTACGAGATTAGATCGTAGTGTGCGAAACGACTATAGACAAAACTATTATATGAATGAGAAAACAAAAGATTGAGAGTATCAGAATCAACATTCTTTTATATCCTATATATGAACTTTAACAAATGAATGTAGTTATGCAAATATAGTTTTTTTTTCTTTTTTGAAAATACATGAAGTATCAACATATTTACTGTAAAATAGTACAAGATGATTATATTATGAATTTCCACTTCATTTATGATAAATTTAGTCGATTTATAAATGAACAACCTGCACAATAAGGTTAAGAGAAACTAAGAAAATCTTTTTCTAGTATTGTCCAATGAATTGGTAAACAACTCTTTGCACTCAATTGGTTCGAATCAAATACAAATGATTTTGAAACAGTATGATATGAACGTTTAACTACTCGTATTTATCTTTGTTTAATGATAATTATGTGTGATGTTACACTGATTTTGAATTTCGAACATTTATTTGAAAATTTCGATGTTCTTGTTAACAAATAGCGATTCCTTACAAAATATTTAGAAGAGTTCAAGTACAATTTCATTCAATATGTTCAAATCCTTTTGTTTTATCTGTTTGATTGGATTCGATTAGTTTATACAGCTAATGTTACTTATATTCGGTCAACGGATATGCGTACTATAATAAATACATTTTGGCAATCAGCTTCTGGTTTTTGTTGAAATATAGATGAGATTGCGACAGAGTTAAATTCAGATTATAATACTTCAACAATGTTCAGTTCATAAGTAATTTCATCGATTGAAGTTGAAACACGAAAAAAAAACCGTCTCTTGAATTTCCTTTAACTTAAACATGGACAGTTGTATGAAACTATTTTGTTTTGTATCAATATGATATTTGAAATACGATAGGTATTTATAATAACTTGATTTTTAATATGAATATACCAGAAATGATGTTTGATTGTTATCCAATTGACACTGTACTTGCTTCAACATTACAATGTTATTTTACATCAAATTGGAATATTACACTTTTATCTTCACAATTTTATATTAATTCAACTATTCAAACATTATTTGTTTCGTATTATAAACATGTACAAATTATATTTATTCGCATTGGTTTGATCGAGTGTACTTTTTTAGTCAAAAACAAAAGCATTTCAATACAATTTTCATCACAAAATATATTCATTGATTTATACGAAAAGTACTATGATTTACTTCAATGTCAATGTTCGCAACTATCGATCAGTTACAGTGAATTTATTCAGAGTACATCTTCTTTTGTTTTGATACGAAATGTAACTGCACTCAATCAATTTGTAAATGTACCGTATTCTAATGAAATATTCGATATAAGATCAGATGATCAAATAATCATAAACAAAAGCAACTTGTTAATTTTTGAATTTTAATAATCCAACTTCTTTTGTCACGGTTTGTACTAGTCGCGCAAATACGACAATCACCTGGATATTTTCTGTGAGTAAATATCTGTATACAAGAATTTATATAATGCTCTCTTTGATATTCATATCGATACTGGTTATATTTACAAGTCTAACTCAATGGAATTGTACAAAATCTGTACCGAATCCTTCAATATAAGAATTGAACGATTAGAAATACTCTACAGCAATACTCTTCAATGTCCTTATTCGAAAATAATTCTCGATAATCGTTTGTTTATTACACAACTAGAAACAACTTTGCCTCCGGCGTGTATGAGTCATTTTATCAAGGGTCGTACTGTTTGGATCTATTGGCTTAGTGGAAGAGATTATGTCATAGACTGGGTACATTCAGCTGATTTTCGTCGATGGGGAAGTGCATTTTTCATGTTAGAAAACATCAATATAATGAGTGCTGTTAGGAACTTTCAATCGGAATCTTTTCTTGTTAATCAACCAATGATTCGTACTCAATTTGAAGATCAAATCAACTTACAAATTGGCCGATTATTAAATGATACATGTAATAGTTTTGTTCAAAAACAAGAATTCTATTAAGATATGATACACGGAAATGCTTTGATGGCATTTTATGCGACAAAATGGATCCTAATTTTCAAATAACATTACAATATAAGTAATAACACTATTCGTATTGAACCAATCACATACAATTTCTGATGTTCTTGTGTCACCTCACAGTCTTTTCTAAAGTCAGTTGGAATGCATTTATGGAATGGAACATTACTCTATGTAGTCGAAGGTGTTCAACATGATTATTCTTTACTTGAATCATATTTAGCATTATCTCTGCCCTGTTTAGTTTCATCTTTCGACCATTGTCAACGAGCTTTTTATCGATATTTGGTCAGTCAACACATTGTATGAATCGTTTTTTAACGAATGTGTTGCCCAATATTGTATTTATTCAATCGTACGACGTTTTGGATCTTCTCTATGTATTTACGATAAAAAGAATATGTAAAATGTTGTTAGTTTTAGAGATTTCTCTCTTTCCTTGGGTGAAATTAAGACAAACGATTCCATTTCATTCAAAATCTTCATGAAATTCTTTACTATGAATATAAATATTCGAATAAAATTTTATTGTAACATTGTTCATTCATATTTCAATAAATAACAAAAAGAAATAAATCGGAAACTTTCAAACACAAATCGTGCAAAGCAAATAAATACATTTTCTTTTCTGAATGAAAAGATTCTACAGCGATTAATTACTGCGCTCAAATATTTAAAATTTCATCAGAACTTCTTTGTTCAAATAAATTATTTATTTAAAAAACCATAAACTAAAACATTCTTGTTTATTTCTAAAACCAACTAGATAGAATTTTTATAGACACAGAACAGCAAGTCTATGGGACGGTACGGAATGGAACGAAAAAATCGCCGTTCTGTNAATCGACATGGATTGGATGATGGTGGTACAGTTGTTGTCGTTATCGTCGTCGTTGTTGTTGTTGTTGTTGTCGTTGTTGTTGAGGTTGCATCTTTATTCAATATAATTCAAATTAATATATTTCTTAAAATTTATTTACTTGCACATCCATTCCAACAAGCACATTTATGTGTTAAACGACAGGTATAACGTTTCAATGGATCTTCACCAAAAACTTGAAATTCTTCTTTTTCACTTGTTGAACATCGTAATTGAACAACAACTGTTCTGTCATCATGTGTATAAGTAATTGACGGATCAATACTCGTTCCATTCCCTGGATTCCATGTTGCAGTTTCTTGATCACCGATAACATACTGATATTGATCATTAATTGATGCTAAATATCATATTACGAGTTTAGAAAAGAAAAAGAACGAATAAAACTATCTGGATATTTACTTTGACAAACAGCTGTATTTATACAAACAGATCCTTCAGAGAATGGTTTACATGGATTATAACTATATTCTATATAATTAGAAAATATTATCTATAATATATATATGTAAACAAAAGATAGAATTAACATACTGTAACTAGATGGTATTAATGGTAATCTGTCTGCATAGGCAGCTTTACCATCTGATCGTCCCAAAGAAGTTATATCAATTACACCTTTTTCAGGATATTCGAATCGACATGGATCAGATGTACAAATCGTTGAATATAAGAGAATTAAAAAAGTAATCAAGATTGTTGTTCCAATCATCATTATTGTTGTAACAAAATTTTCCTTTGAAATAGAATGACACCGATATACAAGAAAAGAATCTCCAGTGAGATAAATATACTTGATTATTTTATACACTCTAATGTTAGTTAAAGTATTTTTGCGCATTTATCTACATTCTTTTATATGTGATGGGTAAATTTTTCTTTTCTTTATTAAAATTTATTATCTGAGGTGAAAATGAAAAGTACTGATAAAGATGACAAACATGGTGATGTTGATGTGTCGTAAGTTGCTTTAAACTGGAACATTTTTGCGTTTTGGCCTATTTAATTCTCAACACAATTCCAACATTTTATTCATTCGATATGGTACATGGAAAATAGTCAATTATTCGTAGAGATACACAAATATAAATTCCATTGTAGAGCGTTTTCTAAGTAATTTTTGTTTGTCAAATACATTATCATTCAATTTCATTGATCATATTTCTTGAAATCTTTTTATTATTCAATTTGGTAAGAGATCATTGCAATATATTTAAGTAGAGAATTCAGCATTCTTAATAACCAAACAAACAACACATATGTGAAAGTGTTGACAATGTTTTTACTCTTTTATCTTAGAAAAGAAAAGAACGCTTTATTGAATATAAGTTTTCATGTGAATTCTCAAATATTTTCTTCATTGAGAACATTTATCCCAATAACTTCTTAATCAATTTCGATTTGAATCACAAGAACAAATTCAGTAAATGGGATCAAAACAGAAGAAATTTAATGAGGAGGAAATCAATTTCCACTCTTTCAAAAAATTTTCATTGAAAATATTCCATGGTCGAATTTAACAATGGATAAATATGCATTTCTTTATGTTTGTGATGATGAGTTAGAGAAGAAAAAAGAAAATCGAGTCAATTAAATTGGATTTTAAAAAAAATATTTGTTGATGAACAAAATAATCAATTTATGTTTGAGATCGTTTAAAACCATCGTATAAGGCAATGAACACAAATTGTAAAAGAAATTATTGTTGCAAATGGAAGTAGGAAGGAAAACGGATAAGATCAATTGTCTTTTCCATTATGGTATATCATTTAATGTTCAAGAAAATCTTTATATTGATGATTTTGAAAATTCACGATATAAAAAGTTTTATTTAATTTCAGGAATATATTAAACGAGCAGGAAAAAAGTACAAATCTCTAAAGTAGTGTTAATAAAGAGAACGAGCATAAAGATATTTATTTGAGAAATATCATGGAATATGATCTAACAAACAATTGAAGAAATAAACTAATCAACACATTTGAAAATACGATGAATATTGAGGAATTTTTCATAAAAACTAAATTAATAAAGAATAAGTTTTATTGAGAAATTTCAAAATAAAAATTAAATTGTTGACTTTTACTTTTCTGTCGAACATACAGTGTACGACAAAAGTTTAAGCGATTTCGGTTTTTTCGCATTTTTCTGCATTTTCATTTTTTTTCTTATAGTAAGGGATATTAATTTGATTCAAACGTTGTTCTAGATAGTATGTAAGACCTACTATATGATGTATTGAAAGCGGACTTGGCTTTAGTCTTTATAGATCTTTTATGGTGAAAATGATTTTTTCTGTGACGATACAGGTTTTTTAGCTGTGTAGTATTTTGCATTTCCCAACCAAGAGATTTTCGCCAATTTAAAAACAAAATATACCAATCGATAAAGAATTTGAAGCTCTATCGATTGCTAAAAAAAGAAATTTTCTCAAACTGTACACTTCTCCTGGAAACACTATTTTACGAAAAACACCTGGAAACTACGAAATTCTTTGATTTTCCAAATTCTACTGTATCGTGATATACTACATAAAAGAAGTTAGAGAGGTAACATTAAGAAAACATGTAATTGTGTGGAAAGTTAAGTCCCTAAGAAATCTACTGTGAACATGATAAATTGGTAAAATGAGAACGATATAAGGTTACTCTTCCAGTAGTATATCAAAGACAAAAGTTTACAAACATTTTTTTCTTCTTCTTTTATAGCATAAAATTAAAAATAATATCAGATAAAATGACCACCTCTAGCTTTTATGCATTTCTCAATACGTGTTGGTATAGTATCGATTAGCGAGCGGCATAAGTCAGCTGTTATTTTTTCCCATTCGGTTTGTAAACATTGTTGTAGTTCTGTTTTGTTATTGATTGGCTTTGACTGCAATCTTTTGTCGAGAATATTCCACAATTCCTCAATGACACTGAGGTCTGGACTCTTAGGAGCCCAGTCTAGCAATTTAATCTTCAATTTCTTGATTTGTTCTTTAACCATTTTACTTGTGTGCCAAGGCGCCAAATCCTGTTGAAATGTAAACTTGTGTCTGTTTGGTAATTTTTTCATTGATGGAATCAGTTGATTCTTCAATACTTCGCAATACTTGGTCGAATTCATATTATCAGAATAAAACAATGCTGTTGTTGTGCCATAGCCACAAATACCACCCCAAATTCCTACTTTTCCACCATTACCTGTGTTCATCTGCTGGATACAATCATAGTTAAGTTTTTCGGCATCTGTACGCCACACCATAACTTTATTCTTCCGTTTTAGAACATAATAAGTTGTTTCATCACTGAATATGACATGGCGCCAATCTTGAACTGTATAAGATCTAAACTTTTTGCACCAAAGAAGTCTTTGTACCTTATGACATTTCTTTAAAAATGGTTTTTTGATCTTTGCTGCATATTTATAACCAAGTTTGTGAAGATGTCGTTGAACTGTTCTTGCAGAGACGCGTTGAGGCAGCGACTCGTTCAGGTTTTGTGTAATAAGATTGGAATTTGCTCGATCTCCACCTTTTGTTAGACGTTTGATGTATCGATCACCTCTTTTTGTAATTTTCATTGGTCGACCAGTTCGTGGTCGATCTTTGTAAGTTCCATAAGTAGAATAGCGTTTCACAGCATTTTTTGCACAAGTCCATGAGATATTGAGCTGATCAGCAATCTTAGAGATTTTAAACCCAGCATCAAACAAGGCAACTGCCTGAGCACGTTTGGTTTCGTTGATTGATTTCCTGCCCATTCTGTCGTTTCAATGGAACAAATACCTAGTAAAACAAATCCGTTCTTATCCGTTTAGATTTATATACCAATCCTTGAAATACCACTGAAATGATTTCATTGGAAAAAGAACTGATAAATAGCGACATCAGAAAACCAAAGCTAATGTTCAAAATGAGTCAACATTTGCTGCAAAGAAATTTCGCTCTGGATTGAGGTAATCAGCTGTAAAAGTTCTAGCAGATCCTCTCCATCGAAGTAAAAGAAAAGCAATACGTAGTATTGTAGCGGAATTTGGAAAATCAAAGAATTTCGTAGTTTCCAGGTGTTTTTCGTAAAATAGTGTTTCCAGGAGAAGTGTACAGTTTGAGAAAATTTCTTTTTTTAGCAATCGATAGAGCTTCAAATTCTTTATCGATTGGTAT
>CAJNOJ010000606.1:0-19048 GCA_905250025.1 Adineta ricciae | reverse complement strand
TTTCAATTTTCCACTAGTGCTATCTTTGGATACAAAAATCGAATTATTATCTGCTGTAGTGGGATATATTACAATTTGCTACCGTACAACAAGGGCTGTACTAGTCGAAGTAAATGCCAAGAATAAGATGTGGCGCAAAACTTAAGATAGACGTAAGTGAATTTTATTTATGATAAAGTTATAATTAAGAACAGAAGTAGGCAGTGCAGAATAAGCTCAGGTATAGTTATACGTATAACAAAACCTATCCCTATCTATTCCTAAGTATGTATAGGAGTGTATTAGGAATTCGTCACTTATATTATAAGTCGAATTAGGCAGCTACTCTATCAAAATCTCTTTTCGATTTAGTTGAACTGTTGCATTTTTTGTTGAATGAAAATAAATACTCATGACACTGATCTAGCAAAACAAAGATATTAAAAATCGTATTATGTATGTTGTTCGTTAATCCTGGTGAGATTTGGAATGCTTATGGAAACCTTTTAATCAAATATTTGAATTGTCGGAAAATAACCGCACAATGAAACTTTTTTGAGAACTTCAATGAACAAGAAATATATGGCTGTCGTTGATTTTGTACATATTTCCTTGTCAATTGTCCGGAGACCTGTTCATATTTACTACCCATGCTTTGATATTAATAAAAAAGTAGTAAAATTAATCTCATTCGTGATCAATAAGCCAATATTTCCTCAAGAAGATATATGCAATGAAGGCAGATTCTGAGGAAAAGATGAGTGTAAAGTGTGACAAAATGAAATTATTTTTGATTAGTTAAATAGGAATTCGTTTATATAACTAATTTTTTTCGAAATCGGTAATTGAACTCGATATTATGCATGAATCATCAAATCTCGAATACACGTTCATATCTTAACGATAGTCTAACGAGCATATATAGCTCAGACGTAAGTATCTTGCTTTCTGTTCGTATGTTCTAGTCTCGTTCATCGCACAATTCAAACTTGCCACGTAAGTCATAAAACTCGTTCTGTACTTTGCCTCGATGTCAGAGCTGATCATTACCTGATGGTATGGTGATGTAGTTCAAATCTACTAGTACGAAATAAGCTTTTGTTTTCGATTATAGTCCAAACGCGTTTACACTCAAAAAAATTTCACATGGGACTTGAGGGTAAATTCTTTTTTCGTTGCATACACAGAGTGACGATTAAGCGATTAAAATATGCAATATTGACTGCATGGGTAATTTAAAAGGACGTATTCACAAACTAAAATGGATTTGGAATGCCGAATTTGAATGCAAAGCATGAATTTTGGATTTGGATATTGTGGGTGAAGGATGAAGAAAAACAATAGTTATAAGGATTGATTGTGTAGCTTTAGTTACTTATTTATAAAGATTAATTATATGTTAACTGTTGTTTGGCTTCATCTGTCTATATAATCGCTTGGGATAACGAACGTTTTCATATGATAAAAATATGAACAGAAGACAAATTTATTACAAAACTCTGTCGTTCTTTTACCGTTAACCATAATGGACACTAACTTTTATCTGTTGTCTTATTAGAAACAATTTCTTTTGACAATGCGACTTTGAAATTAGAATTCAATCTATTAAATACGATTGATAACGACGCCTCTCTCTGATTACATAGAACTATTTTTTAGTCAGAAAATAAAGCTCCGACAAAATTTATCTTCACCTTATGTTCTAAAGTTTTTCTTTTCTCCAAAGAGCTTTTGTAGGCAAACAGCCGTTTAGAGAGAAAAAACTTTGACTTCGAAATCATTCACTCTCATACATCTCCTCATTCAAATTATTTGAAAATCTATGGCACCACGTCATTCAACGTATCAAGGATCTAATTATGCACTTTCTTTTGGTGCTATTATAACCTCGTTAATACTCATTGCTGTACTATGGAAAGCACGTGCAGGAATCTTCAAATTGATGATTAAGAAAATGTTTTCGATGAAATATACTTGGTCCGAAGGTTTGGAACAAACAGCAACATTAGATATATTCGGGGAAAAGTTTGTATTGAGAGATAGAAAACAGTGTTGTTTTGTAGTTCCTCGTGTCTGTCTTTGGCTTATGATAGGTGTTGTCATAGGAGTAACATTGATGGTTTTTATAGATGGTTTAATCTTAAATGTTATTTATCTTCCTTCAAATGAAAAATGTCCCGATGATGGTGATATGGATTGTTATTCGACTAAACAGTCACGATATTTCTATTGTAATTCATCTGATATTTTAGTTCCTGATGCGATGGGAACTTCCATTTGCTATCGATGGTTTAAACGAGGAATATCAACATTAGAAGTTCTCGAACAAATTGGATTGTGTACTGGTCTTTTCGAAGTATTCAGTTGGGGAGTTGGACTCTACTTACGTTGGCTACTTTTTGCTTATAAATTTCCTGATCCAGCAAATGGAGCAAATTATGCACATCCCTATTTGGCATTGATTTCCACTAGTGTATCATTTGCCATTCCAATTGTTATATTAGTAGTTCTTACTGTGTATTATATAAGTATAACAGGATTGACAATAGCAGTTATCATTGGTTTGTTATTTATTGTAATACCAATGCAAGTTTTAGTTTGGAGTTGGAGACGAAATAAAAGATTAACGATTATGACAGAACTCGAATTTAATCGAATGGGTGTTGCGACTGTTGAAAAACAACAAACAACGATCGAAATCCAACAGCAGTGATCAACAAATTCAGCATAAAAAAGACAGTTTTTATGACTTTTTTTTGTAATTGACTCATTTATTTGAACAAAAACAAATATAATATATTTTCATCATAGGTTACATTTGTCGCGTATGTCTATATAAAGATGTCCCAATCTCTTCGTTTTCTCTCAGTTTCTGCATGAAATCAAACTGATTAGGTTTTTCGTCGTATCCACTATGAAAAAACTTTCTTGCCTTTTTTAAAATCACCTCTTTTACAATTGAACTTCGTAGTTCCACGTCCACTCTGCCTGAGAATCTTCATATTAACTCATTTTTGATTCTCATGCGATTTTTTTAAAGTAAAAACACAGTTTCTAATTTTCTGCTATGATTCTTCACGTATGTTTCACTCAAAGTAGAATAATTATAGAAATATTTCATATTTCTCATAAATAAAATCATTAAAAAAAAACTAGAGCACAATATATTAATCTACGTAGTTTCAGTTTTTCAAAGTACTGTATGTTCAAATGCATTCTCTAAGTAAGTACGAGATTAGATCGCAATGTATGAAGCGTCTATAGACAAAAACCATTATATGAATAAGAAAACAAAGATTGAGAGTATCGGAATCAACATTATTTCATATCATATATATGAACTTTAACAAATGAATGTAGTTATGCAAATAGTTTTTTCTTTTTTGAAAATACATGACGTATCAAAATATTTGCTGTAAAATAGGACAGGATGATTATATTATGAATTTTCTCTTCAATTATGATAAATTCAGTCGATTTATAAATAAATAACCTGCACGATATTATATATATCAAATTTGAATTCAAAACGATAAAGATGATGATGATACGTATTGTTCGATGAATTCTCTTCGTACTCAATTGGTTCGAATCAAATGCAAATGATTTTGAAACAGTATGATATAAACGATTGACTACTCATATTTATCTTTGTTTAATGATAATTATGTGTGCTGTTACACTGGTTGTTTTGAATCTCGAACGTTTATTTGAAAATGTCGGTGTTCTTGTTAATAAATAGCGATTTCTTACAAAATATTTAGAAGAGTTCAAGCACAATTTCATTCAATATGTTCAAATCCTTTTGTTTCATCTGATTGGTTGGATTCGATTAGTCTATGCAGCTAATGTCACTTATATTTGGTCAATGCATACGTGTACTACAATAAGTACTTTTTGGACAATCAGTTTCTGGTTTCTGTCGAAATATAGATGAGATTGTGACAGAGTTAATTTCGAATTATAAAACTTCAACGATGTTCAGTTCAAAAGTAATTTCATCGATTGAAGTCGAAACACGAAAAAAAAACGTCTCTTGAATTTGCTTTAACTTCAGCTCAAATTGGAATATTACACCATTATCTCCACAATTTTATTTTAATAATCCAACTTCCTCTGTCACGGCTTGCTGCATCGTTCTATCAACTAACAGAATTATACTACATATGTCGATTACCAATGGATGGATTGACTCAATCTGTTTTAATAAAATTCAACAATGGTTGTTTGAAATAGTTAATTCTGACCTATTGAATATTACACCATTCGATGTCAATCTTCCTCGTCGTTTTTCACCTCGAAACGCCGATCAATTAGTTAATGAATGAATTATTTTTTTCGAAAATTGGAATACCAATGTTTCATAGCAAAAGTTTTACTTTGATCTTAAGCCTAAATCGTGTAATTATTGATATCTATGGCGGTTTGAGAAAAGGATTAAAGTTGGTAGTCTCATAGATTATACGATTTGCATGGATTTGTTTGAGATGCAAATGTGATCGAACAAATCAAGAGCAGAATGATAGTCGCGCAAATACGACAATCATCTGGATATTTTCTGTACGTACGTCTGTATACAAGAATTTATATAATGCTCTCTTCGGTATTATATCGATACTAGTTATATTTACAGGTCTAACTCAATGGAGTTGTACAAAATCTGTACCGAATCCTTCAATATAAGAATTTTCGAAAATAACTCTCGATAATCGTTTGTTTGTTATACAACTAGAAGCAACTTTGCATCCGGTGTGTATGAGTCATTTTGTCAAGGGTCGTACTGTTTGGATCTATTGGCTTAGTGGAAGAGGTTATGTCATAGACTGAGTACATTCAGTTGATTTTCGTCGATGGGGAAGTGCATTTTTATTTGGATCAGTATCATGAGTGCTGTTAGGAGCTTTCAATCGGAATCTCTTCTTGTTAATCAATCAATGATTCGTACTCAATTTGAAGATCAAATCAACTTACAAAATGGTCGATTATTAAATGATACATGTAATAGTTTTGTTCAAACACAAGAATTCTGTTAAGATATGACACAAGGAAATGCTTTGATGGCATTTTATGCAACAAACTGGATCCTAATTGCCAAATAACATTACAATACAAGTGATAAAACTATTCGTATTGAACCAATCACATACAATTCCTCGTGTTCCTGTGTCACCACACAGTCTCGTCTGAAGTCAGTTGATATGTATTCAAAGGTGTTCAACATGATTGATCTTTACTTGAATCATATTTAGCATTGTCTCTGCCCAGTTTTTATTCAAATTCCTGTTTAGTTTCATCTTTCGACACTTGGCCAATCAACACATTGTACGAATCATTTTTTAACGAATGTGCTGTCCGATATTGTACTTATTCGATCGTGCGACGTTTGGATTTTCTCTATGTACTTACAGTAAAAACAATTTGTAAAATGTTGTTATTTTTAGAGATTCCTCTCTTTCCTTGGGTGAAATTAAGACAAACAATTCCATTTGATTCGAAATCTTCATGAAATTCTTTACGATGAAAATAAATATTCGAATAAAATTTGATTGCAACATGATTTGTTCATATTTCAATAAATAACAAAAAGAAATAAATTGGAAACTTTCAAACACAAATCGTGCAAAGCAAATAAATACATTTTCTTTTCTGAATAAAAAGGTTATACAGGGTTAATTATTGCGCTCAAATATTTAAAAATTGATCACAATTTCTTTGTTCAAATAAATTATTTATTTAAAAAAGTATAAACTAAAACATTCTTGTTTATTGCTAAAGAGTAACTTGATAGAGTTTTTATTAGATGCAGGACAGGAAGTCTACGGGGTGAAACGGAACGGAACGAAAAAATCGCCGTTCTGTCGTTCTCAGGTACTTATAGTTGCACTTTTCTTTGATGCTCGTACTGCTGTTTCAATTATTGAAGATGCATCTAAGACAGAAATAAAAAATGAAATAAAAATAATATTTCTCTCTTATTTTATTACTTGAACATCCATTCCAACAAGCACATTTATGTGTCAATTGAAATTTATAATTATTTACTGGATCTTCACCAAAAGCTTGAAATTCATTATTTCCTTCAGGAGAACATTGTAACAATACAGTGACTTTTTTTCTCTTATATATATAATTAATTGAAGGAACACTATTGAAATCTGATCCTGGAGTCCATGAAGCACTTTCTTGAATACCAAGAGGAAACGTTTGTTGATTATCATTCGAAACTAAATATATAAGAATGAATGAACAAAGCAAACTATGTTAAGTTACTGACTTTGACAAACAGACACACCGATACAATCGGCTCCTTGAGAAAATCGTCTACATGGATTATAACTATATTCTATAATCATCATAAATATTTTGTTTCGACATGAAAGGTTAAGATCGAAAAATCAAATAAAACATACTAAAATTCGATGTTGTTCGTGTTGTTTCATCTGAATATGCTGCTTTTTCATCTGTTCGACCAATAAAACTCAAATCGATGACACCTTTGCCAGGATATTCGAATCGACATGGATTGGATGATGGTGGTACAGCTGTTGTTGTTATCGTCGTCGTCGTCGCCGTCGTTGTTGTTGTTGTTGTTGAGGTTGCATCTTTATTCAATATAATTCAAATGAATATATTCCTCAATATTTACTTACTTGCACATCCATTCCAACAAGCACATTTATGTGTCAAACGACCCGTATAACGAGTTTGTGGATCTTCACCAAAAACTTGAAACTCTGCTTTTTCACTTGTTGAACATCGTAGTTGAACAACAAATGTTCTGTCATCATGTGTATAAGTAATTGACGGATCAATATTCGTTCCATTTCCTGGACTCCATGTCGCGGTTTCTTGCTCACCAATATTATACTGATATTGTTCATTGATTGACACTAAATATCACAATACGAGTTTAGAAGAAAAACAAGAACAAATAGAACTATCTGGATACTTACTTTGACAAGCGGCTGTATTTACACAGACAGATCCTTCAGAGAATTGTTTACATGGGTTATAACTATATTCTATACAATTAGAAGATCTCATCTATAATATTTATGTAAACAAAAGACAGAAGTAACATACTGTAACCAGATGGTATTAATGGTAGTATGTCTGCATATGCAGCTTTACCATCTGATCGACCCAAAGAAGTTATATCAATTACACCTTTTCCAGGATATTCGAATCGACATGGATCAGATATACAAATCGTTGAATATAAGAGAATTAAAAAAGTAATCAAGATTGTTGTTCCAATCATCATTATTGTTGTGACAAAATTTTGCTTTGAAATAGAATAATCTATATAAAAGAAAAGAATCTTCAGTCAGATGAATATATTTGGTTGTTTTATACACTCTAATGTTAGTTAAAGTATTTTTGCACATTTATCTACATTCTTTTATATGTGATGATTAAGCTTTTCTTTTCTTTATTAAACTTTGTTATCTGAGGTGAAAATGAAAAGTACTGATAAAGATGACAAACATAGCGATGTTGGTGTGTCGCAACTTGCTCAAAACTGGAACATTTCTGCGTTTTGACCTATTTAATTCTCAACACAATTCCAACATTTTATTCATTCGATATGGCACATGGAAAATAGTCAATTATTCGTAGAGATACACAAATATAAATTCCATTGTACAGCGTTTCCTAAGTAATTTCTGTTCGTTGAAATCTTTTTATTGTTAAATTTGGTGAGAGATCATTACAATGTATTCAAGTAGAGAATTCGCCATTCTTAATAAACAAACAACACATATGTGAAAGCATCAACAATGTTTTTAACCTTTTATCTTAGAAACAGAAAAGCACGCTTTATTGAATATAAGTTTTCATGTGAATTCTGAAATCTTTTCTTCATCGAGAACAATTATCTCAATAACTTCTTAATCAATTTCAATTTGAATCACAAGAACAAATTCAGTAAATGGGATCAAAATAGAAGAAAGGTAATGAGGAGGAAATCGATTTTAACAATGGATAAATATGCATTTCTTTTTGTTTGTGATGATGAATTAGAGAAGAAAAAAGGAAATCGAGTCAATTAAATTGGATTTTTAAGAAATATTTGTTGATGAACAAATCAATCAATTTATGTTTGACATCGTTTGCAACCATCGTATAACGCAATGGACACAAGTTGTAAAAGAAAATATCGTTACAAATAGAAGTAGGAAGAAAAACGGATCAGATCAATTATCTTTTCCATTGTGGTATATCATTTAATGTTCAAGGAAATCTTTATATTGTTGATTGTGAAAATTCACGATGTAAAAAGTTTTATTTAATTTCAGAAATATATTAAACCAGCAGGAAAAAAGTACAAATCTCTGAAGTAGTATTAATAAAGAGAACGAAGATAAAAATATTTATTTGAGACATATGACGGAATATAATCTAAGAAACAATTGAAGAAATAAACTAATCAACACTTTTGAAAATACGATGAAAATTGGGAAATTCCTCATAAAAACTAAATTAATAAAATAAGTTTGAAAATAAAAATTAAATTGTTGACTTCTACTCTTCTGTCGAACGTACGAGTAAATTTATGATAAAAATCTGAAGATAAAATTTATTCAAAACTGATGACGATTTCAGATTTTCCACACTTTCTAATTATTTTCATCATTGAATAAATTTCTTAAAACTTAATTTTATTTGTATAGTAAAATAAAATTGAATTCAATTGTTCATTCTAATAAACGTTTAATATCATTACAAAGTATTTGATTCGATTTACCTATGCGATATCCGTTTCAATTGATAAATAATTCAAATGATATCGATAAGAATATGAAGTTAAACCTTTTTTTCATCTTTATACGAAGATTGTTCATTATTATGNTTTGAGCAAGTTGCGACACACCAACATCGCTATGTTTGTCATCTTTATCAGTACTTTTCATTTTCACCTCAGATAACAAAGTTTAATAAAGAAAAGAAAAGCTTAATCATCACATATAAAAGAATGTAGATAAATGTGCAAAAATACTTTAACTAACATTAGAGTGTATAAAACAACCAAATATATTGTTGTACTAGATTCATCCAATGATCATTTATTTTTTTATTCTTAAATATAATGTAAAGAATCAAAACACATATGAAAGAGAGATTAAAATGACATTTGAATTTTTAGAAAAACGTCTTTGAATCAAGTGACAATCTATCATTTTCATTTTTCAATTGGATCACACACGTGTGAAGAGAACAAGTAGAAAAAGAGAAAATATTCTATATAATATGCCCGTTTATCAACATACGTAACATTCACGCGTACAAATGTCACTCAACCGAATTATGCAGTTTACGGGTGTAGCTGAATGTGAAAAAAGAACACGAAGTGCTCAGATAATTGTTAATCGATTGATACAAGAGTAATTTTTGAACATATTTTCATCGTAATTCTTTTTATTATAACGATTCACTAAACGTCCTTGGCTTTTTCTTCACGATGTTTTTCAATTCATCTTCATCTATGTTGATACCACAGAGATATTCTAATGCATCAATAGTAATAATGTATGCAATAAAAGCAAATGATTTCTCAATTTTCTCATGTACTTCAATTGAGTTTGAGATTATTTGACAAGAAATATCTTTGCAACTTCATGAACATAAACAAGAAAATGTTGTATTCATCAAATAACATGTTCCTGATGTAACCTGGATAGTCATAAGACGACGAAGAGGGTATTGTATTTAGTGCAACGATAGTGGCAAGAGATGCGGGAAAGGCATCTTTTTCGTTTGTAACATTGGTGCGTTGGCCGACGTCCCTTCTCTTTCGTATAACTGTTATTTTCAAGTTCTAATAATACTTTGTATTTTAATAAAATATTCTCGATGAGATCAGCTCTATTGTTTGTCAAAAAACACGTGATATCGATTCATTCAATCTTTTAATGATATACATAATTTAAATTAATCTTCATTTCTTTATTGAAACAGAGTTTTCATAAATAAATATGATTTTGTGATGTTTGATATGCATCATAATAAATGTAAACGAACTTATTGTTAAAAGGATGATAATGAACTTGAATGAGAAATTCTTCATTAACAAAATGTAATACGAAAGAAATCTAGAAGAACATTTTGTTACCTTTGAGACAAGAGAAATGACAAAGTTAATGATGATTATTTAAAGATTATGATCAACTCTTTCAATGAAATGTTGTAAAGAAATGAAAACAAGAAAAATTCTCTGAAGACATTTGTCAAATCGTTCACGATTGTAAAATTCTCATTGTTCTTATCTTTTGTCAAATAAAATTCTATTTCTATTGACACAGTCGATTTTATTACCCATGAGATATATAACTTTCATTTCGTGTTGTTCTTCAAGTTGAGCTCGTATATATTTTAATACACGGTATAGCTTAACATTTTGGCAGTTTTCAAATGATCATACGACTTTCCAATTGTGAACATAATCTTCTCTCATCAAAATGGAACAAATCTCTACTTTTTATTATTTTCCTATCATTGATTGTCATCGTTTTAATCACATACTATATTAGTTCGTCTCATACAAAGAAAGACTTTGTACCACCTATTACAGATATTTTACCGAAAAATCGCACATTGTTACAAATGCAAAGTTCCGAATGCATCGTTAATGTTGAGAAACGTGACGGTCGACTTGGTAACCGAATGTTTATAGTCGCAACTGCCTATGGGCTTGCACGTCTTCATTCTTGTCGATTGCATATAACATTAGATATCCTCAATGAATTAAAATCAGTGTTTATTCTTGATCTTTCTTCTTTACTTATTTCGACATCGACTTACATCTCTATGCGAGATAATATTTCAAGACCAATGCATTACTTTAGTAAAGAAGTTCAATGTGACTATGTTTTTGAATTAATCCGACCAAATGGTATCCCGTTTGGATCTATATTTGAACCCATTGGTTATTGGCAATCATATTTACATTTCGTTAGATATGGTGATGAGCTTCGCAAACATGTTTTTGCCGCATCACAAACAACACTTGAGAAAGTTTCGAAGGTTTTTGTCGAAATATATTATGAAATAACCGGCATGAGACGTCAGTTTTCCATAGAAAATCATCAGATATTCAAAAAACAATTAGCTGAAGATAATCAAATAACATGGATTGGAATTCATGTTCGTCGAGGAGATTTTATTTCTCTCAATTTTACGTCATCACCTAAGTATTTAATTGATGCTATTCAGTATTATATGATACGATATCCTAATGCTCATTTCATAGTTGCAAGTGATGATAAAGCATATTGTAAAGATCTTTTCCGTGAACAATCCCATGTTTTTATTACACCAACTACATTTTCATTCGGTGATGATTTAATAACTTTGTCACTTTGTCAACATTCGATTGTTACTGCCGGTACATTTGGTTGGTGGACAGGCTATCTTGCTAATGGAGAAGTTATTCATGATAATGTTTACATCTCTGGATGCGAAAAGCGAGCTTATTATTACCCACCATGGTATTTAATTAATGGACATGTACGCGGATCTAGAAGAATGCAATTTATTCCAGAATAAGATACAATAGAAACGAAAGAGTAAAATTACTATTATCGAAATTTTTATAAAAAGATAGGTAGAAGAAAATTATGTACAACTTAAGAGTGATGGTGATCATGGACGAAAGTTTCATAGATCAAACTCCATTTGGACAGAGAAAGCTCGTTTGACAAAGCACTTTTCAACTAAAAGCTGGGCAATTTTCTTCTATCATTCATTTATAAAGATTTTGAGAATAATCGTGGTTAATGAATTAGTTATTGCAGTAATCTTATAAAATAGAAATTACTTCTAAATAAAATATCCGCCGGAAAAGAATCAAATAAATCGTTTTATCATCGAGTCTTGAGAACTTTAGACTGACGAATTGTATAATGTATTTCAATAGCTAATCAAATGAATTTGTGTCGACATTTTTCTACTGAAACTGATATAATAAAGTTAAAACAGCAGAAAGGATGTGGAAAAAATGGAATGAGTATCTTTGTTTTAAATCTATTCATGGCCATTAGTTTTTCTTTATAAAAAGTGTTTTATACACAACTTTAGAAAAACAGCAAATAGCATGAATGCTCATTCTCGAGATGCATCATGCTCAGATGAGAGCAAATCGTATTCATTCGATGATGTGCACAGATTAACATGAGGAATAAAAAGTTCTCATATAACTCCTCAGGACGAGTAATTGGACTGTCGGATCCTCTCCGGAAGAATACTGAATTTTATCGGATTCGACCGGAACTTGTCGATATGCTGTAGAAATCTTTAAAAGTCCGACACCTTCCGGTCAGATCCGATGAGGTAAGTTTAACCTGGGTCTGAAACGCACCTGAAAGATGCATTTCGATGCACTTGTGCTTTGCTTTTGAAACGTGTTTGTACTCAAAAATATTTTACATGGATCTTCGTCCGTGAGAAAAATCATGTCTTTAAATCCAAACTGGTTTTTAAAAGTCACAGCCACTATTGAAGAATACTTGTGGCTTTTGCTAGCGCTGAACAGCATTGGATTATTTTTCTTATAAATGCTTTGCCGAGTTATCGTAGCCGATTATTTTATCATTATATACCTGCTCTCATATGTATGATTTATCCATGGATATTTTATTCTGTATTCATATTTCTATATCCATGTGAGACCATATATGATTACGCTCAACTTCTCTGTTTAACACCAGGCTATTTCTTAAGTGATTCAGTTGTTAATAGAGATACCTACATGAATTGAAATCTTTCGTTGGAAACGAGATCGGCAAATAGTAATTCAGTTCTTAAGTATTGTAATACTGTATTGCGCTGCATGGGGACAATTACAAGCTTCGAGTGTCTATGGCATTATTTCCCGAAATGGTGTACCATCTCCGTTTGAGGTTGACTATCTTTGCACTTTCCTATGTTTCGTCTATTTGTTCTTTTATTATCAAATCCAGATATTACACATAATATTTCTTTTCGTTATTAAATTCCTTTTATTGACATCTTACGAATTTACGTTTTCTTTGTGCTTTTTTCACAATACATACGGTTTCTTCTCTTGTTTCGGTAGAGACATCGACCAATATCTAACGAAACCAAGTGAATCAGCTGAACACAAATGCTTCCATTAAGAGCAAAAAATGTGAACCGAATGTTCTTATACTTCATCTACATTCAAACTGTTACACGCATGTGCACTATGAAACTTCACCCACACACCCTCATGTGATGCCATGCAACTATTTGTTTAAGTGATGTGCGACATTTTCATCGAAATTTTGCATAATGACATCATTTCGGAAGAAGAAAGGTAAAAAGCATTATATAAACAGTGTAAACAGTCATTTTTTCGAAAGTAAGTAACCACTTTTTGTTGTCGTCCTGTGAAAACGATTTGACTATTCGCTGCTACGAAAATTCTCCGATGGGATCTAATGCTTCAAAGATTTCTGATTCTGCTCTTCGTTTTACCGATGTTGGCACCATACCACAACGAATGCTCGCTCCAATTGAAGGATACGAAAATACGCCACTTGTATCATTAGAAGAAGCTATTAAACCACTCGTCAGCATCGTACCTAAAGTCGAACGGAATGTATATCTTGTTAAAGAAAATTGTAAAAATCCCGAAGATGGTTTAACAAGTGATGAATCAGGATCTATTATGCTTTATACTTTGGAATCGATGCCACATGAAAATTCGCTCTACGTCATTTTGAATGACACCTTACGATCGGCTGATCGGCAAAAGCTCGTTCCATGGTTTCATTATCTTCGCTTAATATTAACAGCATTAGAACGCTTACCATCCGAACGTCGTTTCGTTGTACGTGGAATACGGAAAGATCTGACAGCAGAATATCCAGAAGGTCATACATTTGTTTGGTGGGGTTTCTCATCATGTACATCGTCTGTCAAAGTTCTTGAATGCGAATTATTTTTTGGTAAAAAAGGAACACGAACTCTATTTCAAATCGATTGTGAAACGGGAAAAGATATTAAAAAACATTCATTCGTACAGAAAGAAGATGAAATTCTTCTATTACCTGCTCGACAATTTCAAGTCACATCGTGTCTTGATTCTGGCAATGGACTTCACATTATACAATTGAAAGAAACACAACCACCATTTTCTCTTCTCGAGCCAATTACTTTGCCGAGCTCATCAAAACAACCACTTAAACCCATCAATATTCTACATCAGCCAGTAATCGAACAAACTCCATTGATCGAACCAAAAAAAGGTTCGTATAAACTAACGGTCGTAATAAATTACTGAAGAAAAATATAAATATTCTGCTTAGCACCGACACTATCACCACCTGAATACAAAAACGCAGAATTGGAAAAAGAGATTAATGAAAAGAAAAACGAGAAACAGTTATCATTTGATTATAAAGTATTGAATCATCAGGATATGGAAATTGTGTCTTATTATGGAGTTGCAACTAATAAGGTAATATCTTAGCTGCATATGTGTTTATGCCTAATGTATACTAGCAGGTACTCACTGTGCTTAACCTTTCCCAAAAGCAGATCAATGATCAAGGTGTTCAATATCTTGCCAATGCTCTTATCAACAATAATGTGTGATATTCGTTTACTCATCTCTTATTAATTATCCGAATATTTTTTTTCATAGACGCTCACCGTACTCTTTCTTCAAGGAAATCAAATAGAAGACGTTGGCGCGAAATATTTATCTATTGCTCTCTTGAGTAACACGGTGAGTAACAAACTTCAACAATGACCACTTTTCTTAGCGATTGACAGTTTTTACATAGACGCTTGTCACACTCAATCTTGATCAAAATCGAATCGGTGATGTCGGTGCACAGTATCTGGGCAATATGGCCATTAATAATAGGGTGAGTATCATTATCGGTATCTCTTCTTTCGATTGTATTTTATACAATGTTCATACAGACTCTAACCCACTTAAGCTTGTACAACAATCCAGGTTCCTTTTGTGTTATTGTCAATGATATGATGTCATTTAAACGAGATAAAGTAAGTCTCTCCAAAAACACTTAAAACTCATCTGTATCTAAAATAAAATTTCATATTTATGATACAGTCAGTCTCTAGTTTTTATGTCAGTGACCACAAATTAGATGATCAAGGTATTCAACTTATTGGTAATCTTCTCAAAACCGATACGGTGAGCATTGTTTTTTATTATTATCTACCGATATAATTACTATATTTGGCGCAGACACTTAGCTCACTCACTTTGCGTGGTAGTGAAATCGGAGATCGAGAGATACAATATCTTGCTACTGCTCTTTTGGACAATACAGTGAATAATATTCATTTGGTATTACTTTTTCCTTTAATCATGAGTATTTCTGACGTATAGACATTGGATGAACTTGATCTCGAACGAAATCTTATTGGAGATCAAGGCGCACAATATTTAGGAAAAGCTTTCGAGAAAAACAATGTAAGCAACATCTTTTATAGAACACTTCGTTGTGAATCAACATTTTCCATGCACAGAGACTTGTCGAACTCAATCTGAGTGAAAACCGAATTGGAGATCAAGGTGCGCTATATCTTGCAAATACTTTCAAAAAAAATACCGTAAGACCTATCTTTTAATGATTTCTTCGTTAAAAGTGAATACTTTCCATATAGAGACTCACAAAACTTGATCTTTCGAAGAATCGCATTGGAAATCAAGGAGCACAATATCTAAATGATGCATTCGAAAAATCTACAGTGAGTGTGATCTGTTGTTTATCACTCACTTCGTAATTTTCTATCATCTTACAGGCTCTGATTGACCTAGATTTAGATGAAAATCCTGGATCTTTCTGTGCAACCGTTTCTGCTCTTATTTCTCTGAAAAATAATAAAGTAAGATCTCTTAGATACAATCAAATATTCATCTATCTCACATCCCGACGTGTGTATCTCTAATAACACAGACAGGCACCAGATTGTATCTTAGTGAAAAGCAAGTGACCGATCAACATATACAGACTATTGTTGACGCTCTCAGAAATAATAAAGTCGGTTTTATTTTTCACAAAATTTGATTTTTACTGTCGTTAAATGTATAACAGACTATAACACGTATTTCCCTATCTGATAATCAGATCGGTGATCAAGGTGCCCAACGTCTTGCTGATTTTATTAAAAACAATACAGTGAGTGTTACTCCTTGTTAAGTTTCCTTCATATTATTAGTATCTTTTGAACAGTCACTAACTGATCTTTGGCTTGATAACAATCGGATAGGGGATCAAGGAGCGCAATATTTGTTAAACGCTCTCGCAAACAATAAAGTAAAAATATGGTATTTCACTAATCATTATGTTTATCTTTCACATAGACACTTACCACATTGAAACTGTATGGCAATCCTAGTTCTCTTTGTTGGGCACTCGATGCTGCTATATCTATCAGACACGATGAGGTATGATCATTTCATACGCTCTTTTATTCATGTTTTCCAATACTAAAACATGTATTTCTCATACAGAAGTGTACCCGTGTATATCTTCATGAAACACAAATTACAGATCAAGGAGTGCAAATCATTGCTGATGCTCTCAAAAATAATCTGGTGATAATCATTTTTTAGTGATTGTGCTCTGCTATCATTCACAAATTTTCATATAGACAGTTGAAAGTCTTAATCTCGATGGCAACCAAATCAGTGATTACGGAGCACGATATCTTGCCAATGTTTTGTTAAACAACGATGTGAAAACGATTTTTAACTCTTTCTTTCTTAATAGTTCTATTCTTTACACAGACGCTCACTGAACTAAGTTTCAAAGATAATCCGGGTCGTATCTGCGAATTTGTTGGCGCTGTTATAGATATTAAACAGGATAAAGTAAGAACAGCTTTCAAATGAGAATATTCATTCATCTAGAGTATAAATATATATTTTATAAATAGGGATCTAGTTTCCTCATATTCAATGAAATAGGACTCAACGATCAAGACATATATTATTTATCCCAAGCTCTCTTAGCAAACACGGTCAGTGCTTTTGTTACAGATCTCTTTGTTTTCCAATAATTAAAGTCTTTTCACAGAAGGTTCGAACTGTTTCTCTGACGGACAATAGAATTGGCGATCAAGGTGCACAACATCTAGCCAATGTCATAGAAAGCCATCCAGTAAATATCAGTTTCACGCAACAATTCCCTCACTTATTTGTTTATATAGACAATTCAATCGCTGCTACTTACGAATAATCGAATCGGACAAAAAGGAGCAGAATCTTTGATTAATGCGTTGCGACTGAGTAGCGTAAGAAACATTTCGTTTCTTCTAATCTGGTTACTAAACAAATATTTTCTTCTATCTCACAGACACTGACAACTCTTCGACTCGATGGAAATAATATTCCATCTAATGTATTAGCGCGGTGGAAGCAAGACAATGACATAAGGCGCATACTATTCGGTGGCGGTTTGCCATTTAAATGGAAATCACATGCTAATAGTGGATATCAATGAACTGAAAACAATTGAACTTTATCAAAACTCCTTCGTATCAAATTCTATACAAATAAAATATTGAACATTATTACGATATTGTTTAACCGTCATGATCATAGCGCATTGAGAGTGTGCGGATTGATATGTTTCTTTTTAACCTATGAGATCTATTCATGCAAAAGCTCTTTTGAGAGACAGAGTCTGTGACAGACCACAGCATTTTCACTTATGTCTTATATAATTCCTAAGAAAACAAATATTAATTGCTTCTTAAATTTTTTTAAACGCGTAGAAATGACGATTCCAGTCTAATCACTTTCCAGCGGGAAAATGGACCTAAATCACTCGAAGTAAATCCAATAGAATTCTTGCATATACGTGCGGTTGTGCACAGTTAAAATGATTGACGTATATCCGTTGAATGATCGTGATTGAGAATGTGAATGTGACAATATTCCAGGCTTTTACTTAGAATTGAATAGCTTATTTTGTTCACTTCTTTGACTTGATGCGCGCTTAGTTACAATCAGAGAAAATTTATTTAACGACATGTTTTATTCTTTTTTTTTATTGACACATTTCGAATTTCCATATAAAACGATCATTCAACATTCGTTCAATTCTTCCGAATTGTCGTCACATGATATTTGGTTATTCGACATAATCAAACAAAATCTGTTTGATCAAAGCAATGCAGAATCATTATATCACGCTGTATCAGATTTAATGAATTCGTTCTGTCATTACTTTTGGTAAGTCCTAAGTAGTTTTGTTATTTACTATTCACTTTGTATTCCTTTCATAAAGGTGAATCAACGACATTTATCACTTTTTTGTCATTATTAGGTAAACTCCATGAAAAATATTTTTAAAGAGTCTGTAGATTAGTTCAGATAGTGGCAATTCCACGTACGAATTTTATCGACAATCGTTTCGAACCGGTTTGATTAAAAAGAAGTCGATGCTCCGTGAACAATATTATAATAAGATATAGATCAGAATGTTTCTTTTAACCGTACCCACAAATCGTTGTTGTCGATTTTCAAGAGTTTATGGATGGTGAAACAGCGGATAAAAGTTCTGTTTTTTCCATTAATTTGTGCAATGTGTGAGAAATCTCATCAAGACAAGACATGTACAAAATTAGATCAATTTTCTTGTTTAATAGAAATTTTTATTTGAAGAGAATTGAAAATATCCTGTACTTGTAGCCGAAACGATTGTTATTCATACAGGTTTTCCGAAGAAAAAATGTCATTCTACTCATAAATTTAGAAGCTGAGTTCAAGCCCATCTTAGTAGGCAAAACGATGTATTATTGCAATAAACATTGACTGTCTTACTCGTTTAACAGATGCCAAAGCTGCCGAACCTTCCTCACCAATTTCATTTCGGTAAAGTTCTACTTTTTTCAGTGTCTATGGAACGAAAAATTCGAATGATTCTGAAATTCATCATGTCGAAAACATACGTGATTTTTGAACCGATAAAATTATAGCGGAATTTCAATGTTGTGAGTGTCTGTATAAATAAAAAGAAAAGTGAACGTGATCGGAGATCATCGACGATTGCAACTTACGTTGTTCATTTTCAATACTTCTGCT
>CAJNOJ010000605.1:0-39297 GCA_905250025.1 Adineta ricciae | reverse complement strand
TTTCTGATTGGAGAGAGCTGGCTATAGACAAGTGTGAAATGTTAACGATAAAAAAATTAATAAATGGATGAATGGAAGCAAAGATGAGGCCTCAAGCAAGAATGTTAATTAAATGAATTAACAAATGGATGAATGGAAGCAAAGATGAGGCCTCAAGCAAGAATGTTAATTAAATGAATTAAAAGCTCACTGAAGATCAGTGTCTTATGGCAAAGACTGCACAGTCAATCCACATTTTATTTCATACGTTTTAATGCTCATGACGTGCTTTTGACAATCGGATCAGTTTTATCTGGATTGCACATAATTAATCGACAGTATATTTTGTCGATACTGTATTGGTCTCAGGTGATATAGTATTTTACCGTATTAGCAAAAATTAAACGAGCTCATGATCAAATTGGATGAAGATGAATAATCAGAAGCGTGTCTCTGATCAAAGCACATCGATAATAGGATAAAAGTAGCTATTCTCTTCGCAAGAAATGACACTATTTCGATAATCTGTTCAGCAATCATTCCGAATCAATATATAACTGTTCGTCGAATATGAATTACGCAGTTCATAATTCAACCATTGCAGAACAATTTGAGTTCATCAGGAAGAGATTCAAACTCGATATTTTGTTGCAAGAATCATTTGATTTTGTACACAATGATTATTATCTTGAAACTTTCCTCATTGAGCGTCTGTCGACAGCATATTAGTAAACATGCTATCAGCTTAATCTTCTTGCTGTTAATGTGTCTAAGTTCTGCTTTGATTTTTTCTTTTTTACAAGCGGACATTGATTTCATATGACTTTTTGCTACTCCCCGAATAGTAAATCAATATAACCTCAAGCAGCATCCTCTAGACACGTATCCCTCCAATCAAACATCTTTTATAGAGAGTGAAAATCCAGTCGTAAAGATTATTAAGGCTAAATGATCTTCATGTTTTATGATGAAAAACGAAATGAATTTCACATCAACAACTACATGTCATTCAGTGAGCAGTTGATTTTACAATCATGAATTGTGTATTTCCCGACGAAGTCTTAAGGGTGAGGGTGACATAATCGAACCAATCTTCAGTAACAAAAATGCTGTCGCAAACTTGATGAAGTGTATAGTTGAGATGCAGAAATGTGTCATAGTTGATGGAGATTTGTTTACAATCACATGATAATGTTTGTGAATATGTGGAATATAGTTGACGGTATTGTGTGATTGAGGGTGAACTGAATTTGAGTGTCTGTGTGATGGTGATCAATGATGTGTAGAGAATGAGAACGATAAGGGAGAGGATGAGAAGGATGATAAAAAGTCGTGTAGAAAGGCGTTGATTTCGAAGTTGATGTTGATCTTGAGTGGGCGAAATCGATGGGAATAAATTGTAGTTTTTGATGGTCAGCCACAGTTTGCGCCACAATTGAAGAAGACCAGTGAGCATGTTTCCTGCTTCGAATCCTATTAAATAAATCTTATTATCGATGTAGAGTTACATTGGTGTGAGTTATGGAGTGTATATTTAGCAGAGAGTCTATTCCAAACATATCGGACAACGATGACAGATTCAACTTTTTCTAATATGCATCACATTCATTTTATAGATTATAAACTATAATCTGGCGGATAGAAAGACTGTTGTGGCAGTATGAACGTGGCTGCAGGATACTATACAACTGATATGGGATGTCTTCCAAAATTGGTAATTGGTTTCTTGCGTTAAATCTAGATAATAAGAGCTGCTGCATTAGCAGTTCCTTATACATATACGTGAGTTGACGCATACGAGAAGTTTCACTGATTAAATAGAATGGTTGACGAGACTCCGAGGAATGAGTGCAGTCGTTTCGTCTATGTCTTTTGCTTTATTCATCTGTAGTAACATTTTCCAAGAAAAGAAAAGCCGATACATACCAAGAGTAATACTTGTGTCTAAATATTGTTAGAATAGTGGTAACCACCGGTGACTGAATACAAAAAGAAGCTTTTCCTTTAAAGACTAGAGCTTTTTATGGGCGACAATGAATTTCATTTTCTGGAAAGTAATAACAAATAGCGCGAACCAGTTTTTCTCACTTCTGTGCAATTCCTTTTTTTAGAAACGGATTTTGTGTTAACAAAGTGCCTCACCACTCATTTAAATGAACACAGAAAAGTTTCTCAGATCCTATGTATGCAAAATTGAAAATATAGGGTCGATTTCTTTTTCCCATTAATGTTCTTTACAGAGCAGCACAAGACTGTTCATGACACTTTTTTATTCAATATTCATCCAAGGTGTTCGGATCATCAATTGAAGACTATCAAGATTGAACACAATTAATAACCGATATAAGGACAATCGATCTCATTCATTAAAAAAAAGGCAATATGGTTAAGTAGGAAATACTTTGTTCCAGAATAGAAACTCTATTCTTGTCCGTGGAGTTGAAAAAATCGAAACAAACTTGTTTGTACTGGAGTCATTAAACGTTCAGTTTTGCCCTTCACTAATTTGGAGCTAATAAAGAAAATGGTTAAATAGAAAAAATAGAAATATTTCTCGGATGTGTTAAGTAGTGCAAGTTTTGTTATTTTTCAACAATATCTGTAATATAGTCGTGTACAACATGTTTTTCGAACTCAAACTGCTGCAGATTACAAGAATAATACATTATCTATTCGAACGATCAAAGTAAGAGAAAAACATGTCATACTGTCGTTCAAATACTAACTAGCTAGACTTCTTTTCATCAAAGTGTATCTGTAAATGATATCTTCTGCATATAGACAGAGAGAAGAAACTTTTTTACTCACTACATACTGAATCTTCGCAATAGCTATAGCCATACAAAATTCTCGACGGCGTTCTCAAAGAGAGTGAACACAATAGTGATAGGAGCATCAGCCTTCCGTCACATACACTCTGGAAAGATTCTCACCATCAAATTTACTACTTTACGTCATAAAGTATGTCGGTGCTTAGAGGAAAACTATACTAAAATCAAACGATACAATCACAATATTAAGCTTTATCGTAAATAGATTTCAGCAAAAGTATGTTTGATTAAACAAAACAAAGTTTTATCCACATTTGCATTCCACGTTCTTGTGTTCTGCGATCACTTTTTCCTCAAGTAACTTGAACATTTTCGAGAAGGCGACGGAAACAGCTAAAATCAAAATTTTCATCACCAACGATCGATCTATAACCAATACTCCAAAGAGTCGAATTTGATATTCTTGGAAACTATCTCGAATATATTCCGTTGAACTTTTCAAATAGAGTAAATCATTATCCATCTTATCCACTCTCCGTCTACGACGAGCTTCGTTGTCGACACATGGTTGATATTCGAGACAATGACGAGAATAGAAATTACAGGTAAAGCAACGATAATTAAATCGATGAATATCGCGATCGATTATGGATTTTGCTGAAACTCGTCGAGAGTCGTTCCACTCAATATTTGCACAATCGAAATCAGTTGAAATGGTTGAGGCCATGTTTTGGTTATTCCGCCAAGATAATCGAGTTTGTTCCGTGTTACGTTGAACAGCAATAGAAAGATTGAGATATTCTTCAGTATGTGCGATGTGAAGAATTTCTTTCCTCGCCTCGAATCAACAACAGTAACATAATCAGTTCATGAATAGTTCTTTTCATTGCTCGACCGACCGGACGGACACAGGTCATTATCGTCCGTCATCTATGTTTATCGAACAAAGCGTGACATATATGTATTCCTCTTCGATTCCTCGCCGTGAACGTTTTCTTCGTTTCATATAATGGCCTTACCTACTTTTTCTTCCCCATTTTACCTTAGGTGTGCTGCATGTAAGTTCTTTTGACCAAATTGTATGCCGACTAGGTCAATCTCTAACGTCACCCATTCACAGCACTCCGACAGAGTTTGTTTTTTCTTTTAGCCCGCACTAAAATCGAATTGAAACTAACAAGTGCCCAACTGGAATATTTACATCAATGTGAGCTAATTTGTCTTGGATTGATTGGCTTGACAAATCTCTTTGTGCTTAGATTATACAATCGATCAAAGTCCAGCGGAAGAAGTATTTTATGAACTTGGACAGCAGTGGAAGAAGGATGATTTCAAATTTCGCCTTGATTTAGAAGTTCGTTTAGTTTCAGTCAACGGTTATTCTAATTTCTTGCTCATTTCTAGCAGTGGTTCTTTTGTCGTCGAATGGCCGATTGGGAGGAGAGAGAGCGGCGCCAAGCAATGCCAAGAATTGCAGGATAGCTGTCTACACCAGAGCTTCTGTGTCGTATTTGTCTACAATTGTCAGTAGGAAAACCACTGTATTCGCTTTCGAAGGAAATAAATGCAAGTGGAAACTCATCTTGCTTGATGGAGACTAGAAAACAAGTAGCATCGGCAAACGACTTTTCTTACTTGAGTCGAAGAAGAATTGCTCTGTTGATAAAGCCTTCTCTGATATCGAATCCTTTTCGTTTCACAGATGAGTTCTTCTCTACATTTTTTTTGATTTAGAGGATGGAATCAAAGACTTGGGTCAGAATGATAGACTTAGAACCATACTTAATAGAAAAGTTGACATGCAAATTGAAATACTTGGAAAAGAGTAGAGCAGCTACGCGCGACGCCATCTTGAAGGTCAAGGATAACGATTGATCAGTCATTTCTCGCGATGTGAATAGATTCACTCATGCTCGTGCTATTTCATTGCTACAAATACCCACGAGTATCATTTTAATTCCAGATTCCGACCGGGAAAATATCTCCCTTTACGATTACTTCCTAAATCTTTTGAAAAATATTCCTGGTTGCACAAATGAATACATCTCTTACTTCATCTTCTTGTACCCCACAGTGCTGTTTATTGTTTTAACAAAACAAAAACAAAAAAGTTTGACTGGAGTGAAAAATGCACCAAACGATTAAAAAAATCGAATTCCATACAAATGTACAAATTCTTTATTTCTCGTCAAGTAGATCTAAATCTTCATTACCTCCTTGAAATTCTCGGATTGAAATTCCAATAAGTCGTAATAGGGTTGTTTTGCCTGTATCATTGTTTGCAGATAAACCGTCGATAATCGCATATAGTCGTCGGTAACCGGATCACCGGTGAATTGCTTTTAAGATTTAAGGTGTGTCAGATGTTGCTCCAACATTTTTTTTCTCCTGAACGGTCATCTTCATTTGGATCAAAACCAAGAGGGTTAAGGTTTTCGACGCATTCGATCGAAATTTCTTACTTCTAATTCAAAACCAACAGTGGTATGCATTTTTGACGAAGAAGCCATTTGATCTGGAAGAGTATCTAGAAGAAAGGTTTTGTCGGTCAGATAAATGTTTTTCTTCTTATGCGTATGAACTATCCTAGTGTTATTCGAAAATGAATCCACAAATTATTTCATTTGATCCACGAACGAAATATCTCGTCGATGGAGGATATAGTCTCTACATTTTCATCTAGCAACATCTAATCGAAATTCGAAATTTTCTCTTCGACGATTCGTATGATGTTCAATCTCCTTCTATCAAATCGAACAGAGTATGCAAAAGTTCCCTCAGAAATCTTTCTTCGATTCGTCTATCGGTAATTCCGATTCTTCCAAGTTGAATGTGTTTAACAGAAGAATTATTTGAAAAGGAATATAGGAGAAAGAAAAGGTTCCTGATAAGCATAGAAGAAGAAATGAACACTTTGACAGAGCGTGTGTGAAAAGTCAAAATATGGTAGATCGGCTGGGAAATCGTTCTGTTTATTCATCTGTGTTTTGTTTCCAATGATGTACTTTGTTCTATTCCAAGCAATTTCTTTTCTCAACAAAGATGAACCTTCATTAATAATGCCCTCGTTTTTTCAATCGATGAAATCCAAACATTCTGCTCAATTGCATTTCCATTGAAATCACCGCTGTTCGGTTCGGTGAAAAGATTTGTATTGTGTTGTGGAACGTGAAGAAGCGGTTTGGGTCTATATATTCGAACTCGATTAAAGAATATACACCTCTATACATTGAGCCCTCGCAATAGCTACCATCATCAAACTGTCTACAGTGTTCTCAAAGAGAGTGGACACCAATAGTGATGGGAGCATCAGCCTTCCGTCACATTCATACTAGAGAAATTCTCACCATCAAATTTACTACTTTACGTCATAAAGTATGTTGATGCTTAGAGGAAAATTAATCAAACGATACAATCACAATATTAAGCTCTATCGTAAACAGATTTCATAGCAAAAGTATGTGTGATTGGATAAAATAAAGTTTTATCCACATTTGCATTCCAACTTCTTGTGTTCTACGACCACTTTTTCCTCAAGTAACTTGAACATTTTCGAGAAGGTGACGGAAACAGCTAAAATCAAAATTTTCATCACCAACGATCGGTCTATAACCAATACCCCAAAGAGTCGAATTTGATATTCTTGAAAACTATCTCGAATATATTCCGTTGAACTTTTCAAATAGAGTAAATCATTTTCCATCTTATCCATTCTTCGTCTACGAGCCTCGTTGTCGCCATTTTCAATTTGTAATTCGACTTTCCTGACAGCTTCAACATGTGCACGTTGCATTATTTGGATGAGTTTCGTTGTCGACACATGGTTGATATTCGAGACAACGACGAGAATAGAAATCACAGGTAAAGCAACGATAATTAAATCGATGAATATCGCGATCGATTGTGGATTTTGCTGAAACTCGTCGAGGGTCGTTCCACTCAATATTTGCACAACTGAAATCAGTAGTAAAGTCATACAAATTGTAAATCCGAATGTGGCTGTAAACAAATGAATTCGAATGCGAGTTGTTTTACAACGACCTAAGATTCGTTTTAATTTCAACAGAAAATACTCGAGGTTGGCCGATTTTTCGATATTGTAATATTCTACACTCGTTTCAGTTTGTTCATTACAAGATTTATCCGTAGAGGCGCTATTCAAAGTTTGACAATAGTTTCGATGTAAATTTCTAAAACATTCGACTGCACGAAACATCATCATCATGAAGAAGAGAAAAGGTGTAAAGTTGATGACTAAATACGAAATCACGATAAACTGTGCGTACCATGGGTATGGACTTGTTTTCTCGCTGTTCTTTTTCTTAACGATTTCACGTGCAATGATTGGTGAACACACATGTAAAGCAACTAGGATAACAATGACAATTCCAACAATGCGATGTTGACGATCCAATAACTTTCGAAAGAAAGTCGAGAACGATGTTAAAATATTCTCTTCTTCGAGATCTTCTTCCAGATTTAATGAAAAATTCGTTGTTTTCTTCTGAATTAGACAAGATTTGACGATGGTCGGACGTGCTTGGTAACGTACGAGGTCATACACCGCTGCCCGATAGGAATTTCGGACCGAATGGTTTTTTCGACGTTCGTTCGCTAATGATTGGAGCATTCGAGCAACATAATCGAGCAAAACCATGTAAATCAATAAAGTTAAAGAAAAGTAGATCTCAATCGATGTGATTCGATTTTCTTCGTTAGCTTTGAGTTGTTTCGAATGATAATAGAAGAAAACCATGTTCGCTATCGTGATCAGTATCCAGATTGTGATTAAGAATGATATGAGTATTGAAATGAGTATCGATAGGAAATGACTTCTCTTCTTCTTTAAGTGCTTATACGCCATTTTGTACACAGTAGCAGGTAGAAGAAGCATTTCTTTGGCGTAAGTTCGTGTGAATTGAAGAATATGCGTTGACATTTCCTTCTTTTCTCTATTCAATGTCATTAATTTCTCGTGGACAACTAGTTTAACCTTTTCGAGAAAAGGTTCAACAGATTGATTCCAGATGGTGCCCATAGGCAACGTCAGATTGGTTTCATTGTGTCGGCGGATGAACTTGAGCTTAGTTATCTAAACTCAGCTACATTCTTTAACACAGATCTCTTCTAAAAGAAGGATATAATACCTTTATGTAATGAACCAGAGCATCAACGAATAGAGCACGAAAGGCGTAAACGTCGACGGGGACAGCATTTTCAGGAATAGGCAAAAGGTAATGAGCACACCTTGTTGGTTCGTGATCGTCCCAATCAATTCTGATATTAAATACTGTGACATGTAATGTTTGTTGAACATTTTCGTCTCAGATTAGTCGAAGAATGGTAAGTATATTCATTCCAGAGGATCACTTCCAACGCGGGAAGATTTCAACAATTAGATCATTTATCAGGTATTCGACTTCATCAATTCTATGGCCATTTTCATGAGCTATTTACAATGAAACAAACGTTTCGTTAGTCTTACAGAAGGCTATCCCTCAGCAATGATCAGTTTCTCTGAATAGAAATCAGTTGAAATGATTGAGGCCATGTTTTGGTTATTCCGCCAAGATAATCGAGTTTGTTCCGTTAGGTTGAAAAGCAATAGAAAGATTAAGATATTCTTCAGTATGTGCGATGTGAAGAATTTCTTTCTTCGCCTCGAATCAACAACAGTGACATAGTCAGTTCATGAATAGTTCTTTTCATTGCTCTCAGTGGCGTTCAATGAGAATTGCTCGACTGACCGGACGGACACAGGTCATTATCGTCCGTCATCTATATTTATCGAACAAAGCGTGACATTTGCTCTTTCTCATGTGACATATATATATTCCTCTTCGATTCCTCGCCGCCAACGTTTTCTTCGTTTCATATAATGGCCTTACCTACTTTTTCTTCCTCATTTTACCTTAGGTGTGCTGCATGTAAGTTCTTTTGATCAAATTGTATGCCGACTAGGTCAATCTCCAACGTCACCCATTCACAGCACTCCGACAGAGTTTGTTTTTTCTTTTAGCTCGCACTAAGATCGAATTGAAACTAACAAGTGCCCAACTGGAATATTTACATCAATGTGAGCTAATTTGTCTTGGATTGATTGGCTTGACAAATCTCTTTGTGCTTAGATTATACAATCGATCAAAGTCCAGCGGAAGAAGTATTTTATGAACTTGGACAGCAGTGGAAGAAGGATGATTTCAAATTTCGCCTTGATTTAGAAGTTCGTTTAGTTTCAGTCAACGGTTATTCTAATTTCTTGCTCATTTCTAGCAGTGGTTCTTTTGTCGTCGAATGGCCGATTGGGAGGAGAGAGAGCGGCGCCAAGCAATGCCAAGAATTGCAGGATAGCTGTCTACACCAGAGCTTCTGTGTCATATTTGTCTACAATTGTCATTAGGAAAACCACTATATTCGCTTTCGAAGGAAATAAATGCAAATGGAAATTCATCTTGCTTGATGGAGACTAGAAAACAAGTAGCGTCGGCAAACGACTTTTCTTACTTGAGTGGAAGAAGAATTGCGCTGTTGATAAAGCCTTGTCTGATATCGAATCCTTTTTGTTTCACAGATGAATTCTTCTCGACATTTTTTTGATTCAGAGGATGGAATCAAAGACTTGGGTCAGAATGATAGACATAGAACCATATTTAATACAAAAGTTGACACGCAAATTGAAGTACTTGGAAGAGAGCAGAGCAGCTACGCGCGACGCCATCTTGAAAGCCAAGGATAACGATTGATCAGCCATTTCTCGCGATGTGGATAGATTCATTCATGCTGGTGCTGTTTCATTGCTACAAATACCTACGAGTATTATTTTAATTCTAAGTTTCGACCGGGAAAATATCTCCCTTTACGATTGTATGATTACTTCCTAAATCTTTTGAAAAATATTCCTGGTTGCACAAATGAATAGATCTCTTGCTTCATCTTCTTGTACCCCGCAGTACTGTTTATTGTTTTAACCAAACAAAAACAAAAAAGTTTGACTGGAGGGAAAAATGCACCAAACGATTAAAAAAATCGAATTCCACACTAAAATGCACGAATTCATTATTTCTTGTCAAGTAGATCTAAATCTTCATTACCTCCTTCTTGAAATTCTCGGATTGAAATTCCAATAAGTCGTAGTAGGCTTGTTTTGCCTGTATCATTGTTTGAAGATAAACTATCGATAGTCGCATATAGCCGTCGGTGACCGGATTACCCGTGAATTGTTTTTGAGATTTAAGGTGTGTCAGATGTTGCTCCAACGTTTTTGTCTCCTGAACCGTCATCTTCATCTGGATTAAAACCAAAAAGGTTAAGGTTTTCGATACATTCGATGGAAATTTCTTACATCTAATTCAAAACCAACAGTGGGATGCGATGGTGACGAAGAAGCCATTTGATCTGGAAGAGTATTCAGAATAAAGAAGGTTTTGTTGGTCAGTTAAATGTTTTTCTCCTTATGCGTATGAACTATCCTAGTGTTATTCGAAAATTTCTCTTCGACGATTCGTGTGATGTTCAATCTCCTTCTATCAAATCGAACAGAGTATGCAAAAGTTGCTTCAGAAATCTTTCTTCGATTCGTCTATCCTTAATTCCGATTCTTCCAAGTTGAATGTGTTTAACAGAAGAATTATTTGAAAAGGAATATAGGAGAAAGAAAAAGTTGCTGATAAGCATAGAAGAAGAAATGAACACTTTGACAGAGCGTGCGTGAAAAGTCAAAATATGGTAGATCGGCTGGGAAATCGTTCTGTGTATTCATCTGTGTTTTGCGCCCAATGATCTACTTTGTTCTATTCCAAGCTATTTCTTTTCTCAACAAAGATGAACCTTCATTAGTAATGCCCTCGTTTTTTCAATCGATGAAATCCAAACATTCTGCTCAATTGCATTTCCATTGAAACTACCGCTGTTCGGTTCGGTGAAAAGATTTGTATTGTGTTGTGGAACGTGAAGAAGCGGTTTGCGTCTATATATTCGAACTCGATTAAAGAATATACCACTCTATACACCGAATCCTCGCAATAGCTACCATCATCAAACTGTCTACAGTGTTCTCAAAGAGAGTGGACACCAATAGTGATCGGAGCATCAGCCTTCCGTCACATTCATACTAGAGGAATTCTCTCCGTCAAATTTACTACTTTACGTCATAAAGTATGTCAGTGCTTAGAGGAAAACTATACTAAAATCAAACGATACAATCACACTATTAAGCTTTATCGTAAATAGATTTCAGCAAAAGTATGTTTGATTAAACAAAGCAAAGTTTTATCCACATTTGCATTCCAACTTCTTGTGTTCTACGATCACTTTTTCCTGAAGTAACTTGAACATTTTCGAGAAGGTGACGGAAACAGCTAAAATCAAAATTTTCATCACCAACGATCGGTCTATAACGAATACTCCAAAGAGTCGAATTTGATATTCTTGAAAACTATCTCGAATATATTCCGTTGAACTTTTCAAATAGAGTAAATCAGTATCCGTCTTATCCATTCTTCGTCTACGAGCCTCGTTGTCGCCATTTTCAATTTGTAATTCGACTTTCCTGACAGCTTCAACATGCGCACGTTGCAATATTTGGATGAGTTTCGTTGTCGACACATGGTTGATATTCGAGACAACGACGAGAATAGAAATCACAGGTAAAGCAACGATAATTAAATCGATGAATATCGCGATCGATTGTGGATTTTGCTGAAACTCGTCGAGGGTCGTTCCACTCAATATTTGCACAACTGAAATCAGTAGTAAAGTCATACAAATTGTAAATCCGAATGTGGCTGTAAACAAATGAATTCGAATGCGAGTTGTTTTACAACGACCTAAGATTCGTTTTAATTTCAACAGAAAATACTCGAGGTTGGCCGATTTTTCGATATTGTAATATTCTACACTCGTTTCAGTTTGTTCATTACAAGATTTATCCGTAGAGGCGCTATTCAAAGTTTGACAATAGTTTCGATGTAAATTTCTAAAACATTCGAATGCGCGAAACATCATCATCATAAAGAAGAGGAAAGGTGTAAAATTGATGACTAAATACGAAATCACGATAAACTGTGCGTACCATGGGTATGGACTTGTTTTCTCACTGTTCTTTTTCTTAACGATTTCACGTGCAATGATTGGTGAACATACATGTAAAGCAACTAGGATAACAATGACAATTCCAACAATGCGATGTTGACGATCCAATAACTTTCGAAAGAAAGTCGAGAACGATGTTAAAATGTTTTCTTCGTCGAGATCTTCTTCCAGGTTTAACGAGAAATTCGTTCTTTTCCTCTCAATTAGACAAGATTTGACGATGGTCGGCCGTGCTTGATAACGTACGAGGTCATACACAGCTGCTCGATGGGAATTTCCGAGCGAATGGTTTTTTCGACGCTCGTTCGCTAATGATTGAAGCATTCGAGCAACATAATCGAGCAAAACCATGTAAATCAGCAAAGCTAAAGAAAAGTATATCTCAGTCGATGTGATTCGATTTTCTTCGTTATCTTTGAGTTGTTTCGAATGATAATAGAAGAAAACCATGTTCGCTATCGTGATCACTATCCAGATTGTGATTAAGAATGATATGAGTATTGAAATGAGAGTCGATAGGAAACGACTTCTCTTCTTCTTTAAGTGCTTATACGCCATTTTGTACACAGTGGCAGGTGGAAGAAGCATTTCTTTGGCATAAGTTCGTGTGAATTGAAGAATATGCGTTGACATTTCCTTCTTTTCTTTATTCAATGTCATTAATTTCTCGTGGACGACTAGTTTAACCTTTTCGAGAAAAGGTTCAACAGATTGATTCCAGATGGTTCCCATAGGCAACGTCAGATTGATTTCATTGTGTCGACGGATGAACTTGAGCTTAGTTATCTAAACTCAGCTACATTCTTTAGAACAGATCTCTTCTAAAAAAAGGATATAATACCTTTATGTAATGGACTAGAGCGTCAACAAGTAAACCACGAAAGGCATAGATGTCGATGGAAACGGCGTTTTCGGGTATAGGTAATAGATAATGAGCACATCTTGTTGGTTCGAGATCATCCCAATCAATTTTAATATCAAATACTGAGTCATGTGTTATCGGTTGGATATCCTCGTCTCGAATCAGCCGGAGAATGGTAAGTATGGCGTTACGGGACTCACGAGTAGTTAATTCACCCGATTTATCGTTATTACAGAAGTGGAGAAATCGAGCAAAAGTATGATCTAAGTTCGTCGCCCAAAGGATGATTTCGAGCTGAATACGAGTTAATTGAAGGAAAGCGGTGTAATCATATCGACTATCATGAGTACATGGAATGGTGGCATAAATGTTTGGCACTTCACCATCGCTAAAAATAGAAAAATTCACAGTCATTATAATAATTTCGATCAATATTCTTTGTTCTTACTGAATGATATCGAACATCAATGGATCTTTTCCTTCGAGGTTCTTGAACTCATCATTGATCGTTTGTGAGGATTTGCTTTTCTTATTTTGAAGAGCAATTTTATTCCCATTGAGATATAGGTAACATTTCCGATTCGTTTTCGAATTGATTGCGCGTAAAATTTTCTCTAGACGGTATGAGACAGGTATTCGTTCCCAATACTCAGTCGTTTCTTCCCACATTGATTCATGTTTCTCATCAATCGGACGCCGATAATGAACGAAAAAGTTGATAGTTTGCTGATCATATTGAGTTAAATCGTTAAAATAGGGCTTAAGAACCGTTTCAGGGATATATGAAAATTGTGCTTCGTCCAGAGGCAGGAAAAGAATGTAAACTATTGCGTCGTTTTCGATTGCTGCAGTGTGACCGAGTTGTTGATTGAAATCTGCTAAGATTGTGTTACCAACAAGAACAGATACAATGTATTTACATTGTGGCTCATCTTTAAAATATAGAGAAAGTTGCTGTCTGACTAATTGTTTAAAGGTAAAAGTGCTTTCACAACAAATAGTTTCTACGTTGATTGATTGAAGAATAGTTGGCGAAATTAACATGATTTTAATGAGTTTTGTATCATTTTCTCCATGTTCTGAAGCGTCTGCTCTGTGAATATGTTTGAACACTTCGAACGGAGTACGACAAGGTGTTGAACCAGGTACAAATCTGGGGGGTGACCTAAATAGAGAGTACATAACCACATGAGTATTTTATTTATCGAAGAGAATCACTTTCAAGATTAAAGACTTACTCTTCTCTCCAACTCATTCTTTCCTCTTCGCGATATTGTGATGTTGATTGTCTATTCCTACGTAAATGTTTACGGCAATCCATACGATTAAGATTAAGCATATTATATACCTAAAAACCACAAGATTTTCTTCTGACGATGCTGTCGTAGGTGTTTCACTAAAACGAAAAGGATTTTAAACAAAAAAGTTGATTTCTTTTGAAGGCTGACATGTTGTCTAAAGTTGAATAGGGCTGCTCCACATCCTGTTTCATCCGAAATCGCACGGTTTTTTTAATGGAAGCTTTGAGTGAATCTTGATTTTTCAATTGCCGACTCGAACGCATATTATCAACAAACTTGATTCAGATAAAATTTCAGTATGTGCCTTCATTTTTATTCAGCGCAAAATTTATTATCTACAAGGTCATATGCTATGTTGTTACTACAAAAGACAGGCAACCTTGATTCATCCAACATGAAATATGTAAAAGATATTTATCAGTGGGAAACGAACCATTTATTAGAATCTCTCAATTTGAAAATGACTACATTTCTTGGCTATTTTGGATATACACTAACTAATCACACGCACACAACAAATAAATTGTTCCATTGAAATACTTATTAATGATTTTGTACTTATGGTGCTCGACGACGAAATGCAGCAGTCAATATGTACTCTATCATTGGTACAATTTCCATGCTCAAATCTTTGTCTTCTTCACTATGACTGAATTGATAATCTCGCCATTTATGAGCCGATACAACAAATACTGGAACTTGTTCCTGTTGGATGTTACGCAAGTCTTCAGTAATACTTGCCTTTGCTTCGTTGATTGTTTCTTGAATGATTAATTTGCGAGCATTTGCATCGGGTGGACCAAGATGACGTGGCCGTCTTCTTAGTTTGGATTGTACTCTCTCGTCAGCCTTGTTAATGACGATGACAACATCAGTTTCAAATCTTCGAGCATCTTCAAGTATTGTTCTTTCATATTCACCCAAGCCAGAAGCGGTAACTAAGAGAATACAATCGAATGCATACAAAAGATTTTGTTCGAAATAATCTTCTGTTGGATGATCGAAAGTACCACACCCTGCATGATCCCAAAAGCGTACAAAGTCCAGATCGTGACCTTCGATAAAGCCATAAGCTCTTGTTTCTCGTGTTGTTTGTGTCTCACCGACGCGTGCTGCGTCTAATTCATTATTGTTGTATACACCTGTGTCATCGATTTCTCGTAAATAATTAATCAATGTCGATTTTCCTATCATAGACAATTATCTTTGTTTGCATAATTGCAAATTAGCGCAAGCACTTACCAGAATTTTGTGATCCGCAAAATGCAAAATTGATGTAATTTTCTATATTCATATTCAGCGCTTGTTGGGCATTGGTTCTCATTTCTTCCAGAGGTATTCCTCGAGGTGGTCGTGGAGGAGTTCCTCGCCGCTCTCTGAGCCTATTTATCGTATTGCCAATAATGTTTCCTAATGTGTTGGCCACCAATGGAATAGCTGCAGCAGCAGCTACTACGCCTAATACTGTTATATTGGACATGAGTGATTGACGAAGAAGTTATCTTTATATCTACTCATATAATTGATAATTTAAATAAAAGATGTTATAAATACTCCAGAACTAATGTTTTATAGATGTTTTAAAAAGAAAAAACTTTTCAATCAAACCATGCAGTCCTAATCTTATTTATGAGCGAAAGAAAGCACATATGTATAGCATGAAAATTGAATTCAAACTGTCAAGTGTAGTACGCGGAGCATTACCGAGATTCACACATTCAACAGGGCTTCTGATGACGGAGACTGCATTAAACTATACTTGGACAGACACGTAGCGAAGAAAAACAACGTCTTTACCTGTTAAACAGGTTGCTTTCTGCAAAGTAGAGTAACATCGACTGTCAACAATCGAGCTTTTACTCATAAAATTACTTTTTTAACGCGTAAAAAATTTCTCGTTTATTCATTGGTTATCTGTTCTGGGAGCAGCGAGATGCCATTTACTGCACATTTTAAGAATGGGTATTGAGTGAGTGCTTATTTACATTCTTCAGAACACATCGGATCTGAGAATCGAACATCATTCCGTTATCAGATTTTCATATATACAATATCTGATGAGATTCTGTCGAAAATTCATTTCTGTCTCCAATTTCTTTCTACACCTATCCAGATCCTCCACAGCATTTGTGGTTTATCTTCGCAGTCCTCATGGACTAAATCGAAATGAATTTATTCACTTTTCTAAGCTCTGCAGCTATGATTCTCATATGAAACAACAAACAAAAGACGTTCTAACAAGTATTGGCTTTTGAAAGATCTGCTATTTTGGTGTTACAATAAATAGATTTTCCTCCTTACTCCAATCGCGCCTGGGTGCGTCTCAATCTTAATAACAGTCTTGCGTTAATAAAATATTTTGCTACACTCGTCGTTAGTTACGAAAAACTAAAAATGTTTTATTTTAACTGCTGCGGAATTCTTTCACGACTTATTTATGGAGAAGAAAGTAAATAATTGATCTCGGCTTTTTCATGTACTCTGTTCTGACAATGTAAGAACTTTTTTCCGTTCGAATTTAAGCATGTGTTTGTTACGATGCATTAAGAAAGAAAAATATCACCACAATTTTTTTTCTCCTTTTCTTTCTTAAGTAAAGAGTGTAGAACAAATGAATAGTGAAGCGTTTCGTCTTGTTTGGCTCGATAAAAATGGAAATGATTCAAAAACAAATATCAAGATTGAAGAACAACTTCGTAACTGTACAAAACATTTGAAAATCTTCAAATATGAAACAGCTTGTGAACTGTATATCCGTTCTTTATCGGAAAACGATCGAATTACTTGGCTTGTCAATGCTTCTTTGGCTGAAACAATGCTACCAAATTTACATGAACTACAACAAATATCATCAATCTATGTTTATAACTCCAGTGAAACAATGGACCATGAGAAATGGACCAAAGATTACCCAAAGGTAGGAAAATATTATACTTTGACTGTAACGTAAACATTCGCATCCGAAGATGACTGATCGAAAGATTTAGTATGAAGTTGTTGGATTCGAGATTGCGTGCACGAAAGTGCGAGAGATTAGACAAATCGAAAAGGACAAGTATCGATTTGTTCTCTTTTCTAGATCAAATGTATTATGGCTGATTTGAATCTTCTTGTTGAACGAATCCGAACAGATTGCAATCAATGTCGACGAAGAAAAGTTGAGGATCAACCTGTATTCAATGTTTTTAACGCTAATTCTTCGACTGAACAATCAACAATGGGTCTCAACGGAGAATTTGTTCATTCGCAATTACTCATCAATTGTTTACTTCGCATGCAAGCGAATTCTACTGACAAAGATGAATTGATATCTTTATCAAAACAAGAATATAAAAGTGATTTGTCCATTATTTATGATTTTGAAGAGAATTACTCGTCCGATCGAGCATTGTGGTGGTATACACGTGAATCATTCTTATACCAGCAATTGAATAAAGCTCTTCGGACACAAAATATCGATTTATTATTTCTTTTTCGCTTTTTCATTCGTGATATTCATGATCAACTGGAGAAAAATCGATGTTCTTCGCCCATTTGTGTTTACCGAGGCCAAGTCATTTCGAACGACGAACTAAATTTATTACAGAGCTCCATCGGATGCTTAATTTCAATGAATTCGTTTCTTTCCACAAGTATTAATCGGCGTTCGGCTTTATCATTTCTTTATTCTTCATCGGAGAAAATGCCGAAAGTTCTCTTTGAAATCGAGGCTGATCCAGAACTTGAAAATATTAAACCATTTGCTAACATAACTTCACTCAGCTATTTTTCGGGCGAAGAAGAAGTTCTTTTCATGTTAGGATCAATCTTTCGCATTGTTAACATTGATGAAAATGATCGTGGAATATGGATTTTACGATTGAAATTATATAATAACGATGCGTATGACGTTCAAGCTGTTTTTGATTATATGAAAGATCAGTATGGAAATGGTGAGACGACGATTCTTTCGTTGGGAATGATTTTGACACAGATGGGTAAATATGATCAAGCGGAAAGGTATTTTCGGCGTGTTTTGAAAGATCTTCCATCTAATCATGCAGATATCAGCGCTTGTCATCATAATCTCGGAAATCTATTCGATAACAAAGGTGATTATAAATCAAGTCTCGATTGGCATCAGAAGGCACTTGCTATGATGATGAAATCATTTCAACCGAATGATGAAAGAATCGCAACAAGTTACAACAGTATCGCTGCTGTTTATTGTAAAATGGAGGATTATACGAAAGCGCTTGAATATTTCTTAACAGCATTGAATATTTGGCGACAAACACTAGGAGAACAACATCCAAATATCGGCCAGTGTTTAAGTAACATCGCCGGTGTTTATCTCATGTCTGGAAAAGGTTCGGAGGCACTTGAATATCTATTGAAAACTTTGATTATATACGAACAGCATCTACCTGCAAATCATCCTCAGGTTGGTGATTTACATAATAATATTGGCGCAGTTTATTCAAGTCTTAACCAGATGGATCTTGCATTAGATCATTTTGATAGATCATTGAAGATTAAAGAAAAATGCCTTCCTTCACAGCATCCAGACATTGCAATGACTTTGTATAATATCGGTCTCATTTATGAAGATCAAAGTCAGTGGCAACAGGCTATTTCATATTTGGAAAGAGCCCTTAACATTTACCGGCATCTACTTCTTCCAAATCATCCAACGATTATCAAAGTTGAGCAAATTCTTGCGCGTGTTTGTGAGAAATCTAAAACGACGTGATATTTACGATTCTTCAATTCCTTTACAATTAGTCAGACAATAAATTGTATGCATTTGGATGTATGACAGAAAATTTAATTGAATACCAATAAAGTGTTCATAATTAGTTTCATACCCTCAAGGTAAAAATACTCAAGTAGGACACACTTCGGTAACAGTCTAGAATGTCCTCGGACGAAACGTCCTATTTCTTTTTGTCTGAGGACATTCGTAGCAAAGATCAGACGGAACCCAGAGCTGTTCTGTAAGTTGCAATAAATTCTTCCTTGACGTTCTAGAAAGATCTATAGACAGTGTACTTTGTACCAAAGAATAATTAACCAAAAGTTCGTTCCGAGAAAGACTAAAATATACGATCTCATCCCGTCATTTATATTTCTATCTAAGGAAACGTCTGTTCTTTGATATAAAAGAAATCATGAATGATTAGTATAAAAGAATTAGCCATTCAGGAATGGATGAGCACATCCATTGTCAGCTTATGTTTTCTCTTCTGCTAAGTGAAGAACTTAAGAAAATAGAAATCTTTGGATGATATAATCTGCTTTGCATTTTCTTGTCTGCCTTGAAGTTATTCATTCGGTAGTTTTTCCAGTGCTGAAAACTAATCAAACGTCCATGTCGATGTTAGATACACTTCCTGTTGTTCAACAATACATCGTATGGTATGGTTGGCCAATATGGCTAGCTTTCGGACCCATTGGATGTTTACTTAATATTTTACTCTTTTCTCGCAAACAATTTCGAAAGACATCGTGCTGTTTGTGTGAGTACTGCACCATAAAAGAAGAATTCAGAGTTATAGAAATTTGCTATTTCACATTAGATTTTCTGGTCGCATCTGTAGCAATGCTTATAGCTTTATGCATAGGTATCATACCACTTATATATGCATTTAATCATCCAAATCCATACAATACTATATCGAGTTTTTGCAAAGCCCGCAATTATCTTCTCTCAATGAGTGCAATGACGTACCGTTGGCTGATGGTAGGCGCATGTTTCGACCGCTATATTCACACCCTGGCCCATGGAAATTTACGACGATTCACAAGTGTACGAATCGCACTTCGTATTATAGCAGTCATTATCATCATTTGGCTAATTTTACCATTCTATCAAATACCTTGGACCGAAGTACAAATGAATGTGTGCATATTTTCCATTCCAGCTGTGGGGATCTATCATAGCTTTTTAACGATCATTTGTGGTGGCCTTCTTCCACCCTTGTGCATGCTGATATTCACTCTACTCATTCGGCACAATCTTGCTGTTAACGGGTTTCGTCTACGTCAATATCGAAATCAAGTACAACAACGAAATGAACAACAAGACAACAATATTCTTCGTTCACGTGATCATCAAGCCATTCTTATGCTATTTATTCAAATATTTGTTTACATCATCAGCAACTTACCTTGGACAATTGGGTTAGTGTACACTGCTTTGACACGATATATGGCCAAGTCAACTTATCAGCTAGTCATGGAAACATTTCTGAAATTCTTAGCCGAATATATCTGGTATATGTATCCTGTTTTGTCGTTCTATATGTACACTCTTGTATCGAGTACGTTTAGGCGAGAATTTAAGAAAATAGTCAGATCTGTCATGACTTATCGAGCCGAGAATCCGACAATCACTCGACGCATCGCACCACAAACGTAGAACATATCGTACCCAACTCATTTTAATGTTTTCTGTTGTCTGTCGAAGTCAGGAAAAAGAAATAAACTCTCTACAACTCGAGTTTTTGTATTTTCGTCACGAGTCTCACCCGTTAAGTATAGCCACTCGCAAGTTGACACAAACACAAGACAACACAAAAAGCCAAAATGTTTCTTTTATATATCGTCGAAGTCGCAGAGGTCATTACGTTTTCGAACCTGTATTCACACAGCAATCACATGTATTGATCAAAATCACCAAAGTATTGTGCCGATTGTCTATGACAGCGACATCCAAGTTTCCATCACTATTGAAATCGCCTTTAACAAATACTTCTGGTGCGCTCATTGCTCCTGTCGAGAGTGTCATCTGCGGCAAAAACGTTCCGTCACCCAAGTCAGACCAAAGTCCTATCGTATGCAAATTCGAATTGCTCACAACGATATCAGAATTATTATCATTTGTTGAAATCATCCACAATGACCCAATACGGACTACTATATGTACCCGTGGACAAAGTCAGTTGGTTTCCAAACGTACCATTATTGTTTTCCAAAAGCACGGGGACCTTATTTCTATTTGCATTGACAACAGCTATCGGGGAACGGTACAATCTGCAAATATGTCTTGTTTTGTTTGTTTAGTCTGAGAAGTAAAGCATTTTTCGTGTTGTTTTTCTTTCGATCAAAGACGAATCTGTTTCATCATGTGCAGAACTTTCGACTGTTCTAGTTATTACATAAATACATCTACCATCCAGGTTTGTGAACGATCAATATTGCTTAGAGAATTTCAATAAATCAGTGTCTAATGAGCACGAATTGTTTGCTGGAAGAACATCGTCTTTGCTCAATGTCAATTTGTCTATCATTGTCCATCTAGATTGAGAACGCATCGTAAAAGTGAAAGGCGGTTGCTTGTGGAAGACACGTAAACTTCGTAAATCTAATCAAACCTTTTTCACATGGAGATTAAAAAAACATCAGTTTTCGCAGTTATTCGTATAGAACCGACTATCAGAATGAAATTGTGTTTGGAACATGTGAACAGATGTTTTAGTGGTTTTTGAAATTAGAGCGAAATATAGCCTTACAGCTTCATTATATTTATTTCAAACGGTGAGTTCTGTTCGATCGGAAGCACTCCTGTAAAACTGAAAGTGCACCGATTTTTTTATATTGGCTTTTCGATGAATTATCAACCAAGATACATATGTATTAACTTACACGGATTTTGATGATTCAAGTTTAAAACATTCAATATATATGTCGTAGTAATNGAGCAAAAGTATGATCTAAGTTCGTCGCCCAAAGGATGATTTCGAGCTGAATACGAGTTAATTGAAGGAAAGCGGTGTAATCATATCGACTATCATGAGTACATGGAATGGTGGCATAAATGTTTGGCACTTCACCATCGCTAAAAATAGAAAAATCCACACTTATTATAATAATTTCGATCAATATTCTTTGTTCTTACTGAATGATATCGAACATCAATGGATCTTTTCCTTCGAGGTTCTTGAACTCATCATTGATCGTTTGTGAGGATTTGCTTTTCTTACTTTGAAGAGCAATTTTATTCCCATTGAGATATAGGTAACATTTCTGATTCGTTTTCGAATTGATCGCTCGTAAAATTTTCTCTAGACGGTATGAGACAGGTATTCGTTCCCAATACTCAGTCGTTTCTTCCCACATTGATTCATGTTTCTCATCAATCGGATGCCGATAATGAACGAAAAAGTTGATAGTTTGCTGATCATGTTGAGTTAAATCGTTAAAATAGGGCTTAAGAATCGTTTCAGGGATATATGAAAATTGTGCTTCGCCCAGAGACAGGAAAAGAATGTAAACTATTGCATCATTTTCGATTGCTGCAGTGTGACCGAGTTGTTGATTGAAATCTGCTAAGATTGTGTTACCAACAAGAACAGATACAATGTATTTACATTGTGGCTCATCTTTAAAATATAGAGAAAGTTGCTGTCTGACTAATTGTTTAAAGGTAAAAGTGCTTTCACAACAAACAGTTTCTACGTTGATTGATTGAAGAATAGTTGGCGAAATTAACATGATTTTGATGAGTTTTGTATCATTTTCTCCGTGTTCTGAAGCGTCTACTCGGTCAATATGTTTGAACACTTCGAAAGGAGTACGACAAGGTGTTGAACCAGGTACAAATCTGGGGGGTGAGCTAAATGGAGAATACATAATCACAGGAGTATTTTGTTTATCGAAGAGAATCACTTTCACGATTCAAAACTTACTCGTCTCTCCAACTCATTCTTTCCTCTTCGCGATATTGCGATGTTGATTGTCTATTCCTAAGTGAATGTTTACGGCAATCCATACGATTAAGATTAAGCATATTATATACCTAAAAACTACAGGATTTTCTTCTGACGATGCTGTCGTAGTTGTATCACTAAAATGAAGAGATTTTTATACGAAAAGTTCGTTTCTTTCGAAGACTAACATATTCTCTAAAGTTGAATAAGGTTGTTCCACGTCCTGTGTTGTACGAAATCGCACAGTTTTTTTAATGGAAGCTTTGAGTGAATCTTGACTTTTTGATTGTCGACTCGAACGCATATTTTCAATAAACTTCGTCTAGATAAAACTTCAGTGTGTGCTTTCATTTTTATTCAGTGCAAAATTTGTTATCTACAAGGTAACATACTACGTTGTTACTACAACAGGCAGCCAATCTTAATCCTACCAACATGAATATATAAAAGGTGTTTATCAGTGAGAAAAGAACCATTTATTTGAATCTCTTGGCTATTTTGGATATATGCACTAACTAATCACACACACATACACAACAAATAGATTGTTCCATTGAAATACTTATTAATGATTTTGTAGTTATGGTGCTCGACGACGAAATGCAGCATTCAATATGTACTCTATCATTGGTACAATTTCCATGCTTAAATCTTTGTCTTCTTCACTATGACTGAATTGATAATCTCGCCATTTATGAGCCGATACAACAAATACTGGAACTTGTTCCTGTTGGATGTTACGAAGTTCCTCAGTAATACTTGCCTTTGCTTCGTCGATTGTTTCTTGAATGATCAATCTGCGAGCATTTACATCGGGTTGACCAAGATGACGTGGTCGTCTTCTTAGTTTTGATTGTACTCTATCGTCAGCCTTGTTAATGACGATGACAACATCAGTTTCAAATCTTCGAGCATGTTCGAGTATTGTTCTTTCATATTCACCCAAGCCAGAAGCGGTAACTAAGAGTATACAATCGAATGCATACAAAAGATTTTGTCTGAAATAATTTTCTGTTGGATGATCGAAAGTACCACACCCTGCATGGTCCCAATAGCGTACAAAGTCTAGTTCGTGACCTTCGATAAAGCCATAAGGTCTTGTTTCTCGTGTTGTTTGTGTCTCACCGACGCGTGCTGCGTCTAATTCATTATTGTTGTATACACCTGTGTCATCGATTTCTCGTAAAGAATTAATCAATGTCGATTTTCCTATCATAGGCAATTATCTGTGTTTGCATAATTGCAAATTAACGCAAGCACTTACCAGAATTTTGTGGTCCGCAAAATGCAAAATTGATGTAATTTTCTATATTCATATTCAGCGCTTGTTGGGCATCGGTGATCATTTCTTGTAGAAGTATTCCTCGAGGTGGTCGTGGAGGAGTCCCTCGCCACCCTCTGAGTCTATTTATCGTATTGCCAATAATGTTTCCTAATACGCTGACCATCAATGGAACAGCTGCAGCAGCAGCTACTCTTAATACTGTTGTACTGGACATGAGTGATTGACGAAGAAGTTATCTTTATATCTACTCATATAATTGATAGTTTAAATAAAAGATGTTATAATACTCCAGAACTAATGTTTTATACATGTTTTAAACAGGAAAAGCTTTTCCATCAAAATTGGTTGTTTTCGAATGACATAACGTGTAGTGACGGCGTCAAGGAGAGGGGGACTGACTGAGTCCCCTCAGAATTTTTTGGAGGGGGCTCAGTCCCCTTTAAATGAAAATCCTGACGCCGTCTCTAATAACGTCAGCAGAAAAACAACACACCTAAAAGTACTATCGAGTGAAGGTTTTACAGCAATTTCGTTTTTACTGATGTCATTAGGGTGAGTACTATCGACGCGGGATGAATTGAAGAAGACTTCATGTGTGCAAAGCATTCATATGAATTATGCAGTCCTAAACTAATTCATGAGCGAAGAAAAAGCACCAATGTACAACTTGGGGATTGAATTCAAACTTTCAACTTAAATAATAGAGTATTACCGAGGTGCACAGATCCGAAAGGACTTCTAGTGGCGGAGATTACATTCAACTATACTCAGACAGGCACGTATCAGAAAAACGACGGCTTTACCTGTTAAAAAAGTTTTTTTTGTGAAGGTGAATATCTGAGACAACATTGACTGCTAACAGATCGAGTTTCTTAAAAAAAAGTTTTTTTAACACGTAGAAACGTTCTCGTTTTTTCGTCAGTTGTCTGTCCGCGAAGCAACAAGGAATCATTTACTGCACATTTGACTAAGATTTATCAAAGCAGAGACTCAACCTATTGATGTCAAATAAAATCGAACGTCATTCCATCATCTGATATTATCCTGACGAGAATCTATCGAACACTCATAAAACTCAATAGTATTGCCTTAAAATATTCAGCCAGACTCTCAAGAGAATGTATTTGTTTAGGTGGTGAAATGACAACGTTGCCCAGATTTTTCAGAGCACTTATGTTTTATATTCGCAGACCTCATAAACTAAATTGTGACGAATCTAGGCATTTTTCAAGTGCTACAACTGACACTCATGTAAAACGACGATAGCAAAAGGTACTCTGACAAAATCTACTTTCAAAGACTTATTTCACACTTTCTATTTGTTAAATGAAGAGCTCTTAGTTTTGCGGTGCTATAATAGCTACATTTTCCTCCTTACTCCAATCACGCCTGGGTGCATTTCAATCTTAATAACAGTCTTGCGTTAATAAAATATTTCGCTACACCCGTCGTTAGTTACGAAAAACTAACAATGTTTTATTTTAATTGCTACGGAATTCTTTTATGACACAATTATGGAAAAAAAAGAAAAGAATTGATCTGAACTCGTTTATGTACTTCGTTCTGGCGATGTTAAGAAAGAAAAATGTCACAACAATTTTTTTCTCTTTCTCTTTCTCTTTCTTTTTCTTAAGTAAAGAGTATAGAACAAATGAATAGTGAAGCGCTTCGTCTTGTTTGGCTCGATAAAAATGGAAATGATTCAAAAACAAATACCAAGATTGAAGAACAACTTCGTAACTGTACAAAGCATTTGAAAATCTTCAAATATGAAACACCGTGCGAACTCTATATCCATTCTTTATCTGAAAACGATCGAATTATTTGGATTGTCAATGCTTCTTTGGCTGAAACAATGCTACCAAATTTACATGAACTACAACAAATATCATCAATCTATGTTTATAACTCCAGTGAAACAATAGACCGTGAGAAATGGACCAAAGATTACACAAAGGTAGGAAAATATTATACTTTGACTGTAACGTAAACATCCGCATCCGAAGATGACTGATCGAAAGATTTAATAGAAAGTTGTTGCATTCGAGATTGAGTACACGAAAGTGCAAGAGATTAGACGAATCGAAAAAGAAAAGTATCAATTTGTTCTTTATTGTAGATCAAATGTATTATGGCTGATTTGAATCTTCTTGTTGAACGAATTCGAACAGATTACAATCAATGCCGACAGAGAAAAGTTGAGGATCAACCTGTATTCAATGTTTTTAACGCTAATTCTTTGAATGAACAATCAACAATGGGTCTTAACGGAGAATTTGTTCATTCGCAATTACTCATCAATTGTTTATTTCGAATGCAAGCGAGTCCCACTGACAAAGATGAATTGATATATTTATCAAAACAAGAATATAAAAGTGATTTGTCCATTATTTATGATTTTGAAGAGAGTTACTCGTCCGATCGAGCATTATGGTGGTATACACGTGAATCATTCTTATACCAGCAATTGAATAAAGCTCTTCGGACACAAAATATCGATTTATTATTTCTTTTCCGATTTTTTATTCGTGATATTCATGATCAGCTGGAGAAAAATCGATGTTCTTCACCCATTTGTGTTTACCGAGGCCAAGTCATTTCCAACGACGAACTAAATTTACTACAGAACTCAATTGGATGCTTAGTTTCAATGAATTCGTTTCTTTCCACAAGTATTAATCGGCGTTCGGCTTTATCATTTCTCTATTCTTCATCAGAGAAAATGCCAAAAGTTCTCTTTGAAATCGAGGCTGATCCGGAACTTGAAAATATTAAACCATTTGCTAACATAACTTCACTCAGCTATTTTTCGAGTGAAGAGGAAGTTCTTTTTATGTTAGGATCAATCTTTCGCATTGTTAGTATTGATGAAAATGATCGTGGAATCTGGATTTTACGATTGAAATTATATAATAACGATGCGTATGACGTTCAGGCTGTTTTTGATTATATGAAAGATCAGTATGGAAATGGTGAAACGACGATTCTTTCGTTTGGAATGATTTTGACACAGATGGGTAAATATGATCAAGCGGAAAGGTATTTTCAGCGTGTTTTGAAAGATCTTCCATCTAATCATGCAGATATCAGCGCTTGTTATCATAATCTCGGCAATCTATTCGATAACAAAGGCGATTATAAATTAAGTCTCGATTGGCATCAAAAAGCACTTGCTATGATGATGAAAGCATTCCAACCGAATGATGAAAGAATCGCAACAAGTTACAACAGTATCGCTGCTGTTTATTGTAAAATGGAGGATTATACGAAAGCGCTTGAATATTTCTTAACAGCATTGAATATTTGGCGACAAACACTAGGAGAACAACACCCAAATATGGGTCAGTGTCTAAGTAACATCGCCGGTGTTTATCTCATGTCTGGAAAAGGTTCGGAGGCACTTGAATATCTGTTGAAAACTTTGATTATATACGAACAGCATCTACCCGCAAATCATCCTCAGGTTGGTGATTTACATAATAATATTGGCGCAGTTTATTCAAGTCTTAACCAGATGGATCTCGCACTAGATCATTTTAATAAGTCATTGAAGATTAAAGAAAAATGCCTTCCTTCACAACATCCGGACATTGCAATGACTTTATATAATATCGGTCTCATTTATGAAGATCAAAGTCAATGGCAACAGGCTATTTCATATTTGGAAAGAGCCCTTCACATTTACCGTCATCTACTTCTTCCAAATCATCCAACGATTATCAAAACCGAACAAATTCTTGCGCGTGTTTGTGACAAATCTAAAACGACGTGATACTTACGATTCTTGAATTCCTTTATAATTAGTCAGACAATAAATTGTTTGCATTTGAGTGTATAACAGAAAAGTTAACTGAATAGCATAAAATGTTCATATTTAGTTTCTCAGTATGCGAATCGGATTTCTATATCTTTCAAGCCGGTCGTGAGTGTTATCAACAACAAAAAAATATGAAAAGAAAAATGATATGCTTGGAACTCGAACAGACATATTCTATCTACCAAGTGGATGCTCTAGACACATGAAACAAAACTTAATCTCTGGTTTAACGTCGAGAAAATCGATGAGAATTTTCTGACAAGGTGTGCGAACGTCAAGAGTTGACAAACTATACACGGCAGATGATATGAAATGAAAATGTATAAAGCACACCATTTTGTACTCCGAAAACGTTCGAGCACAGTTATAAAACACTGACAAAGATATGAATTCGACGCGTGAACTTCAAGTCAAATAGATTTTAGTGTAGATTCAGTTATTTTCGGTAGTTGATGTGATACTAAAGAGAGATTTATTGAATATGTCAAATCTATTCGCGACTTATTCGCTGACGTGCATAGGGATTTTTTATAATAGTTTTTAGTTCAAAAAGCACGTTTAATATCATAGCCAACGCAGAGATTCTTTTTTTTCGTACGATGCGTGACTTTTCCTGACATGTTGTGTCTGGTATACTGAAACAGGTCTACAAAATTTTAAAACTTGTATTACCATTTCCATTTTTGACTCCTATGGTATGCTTTGGACGTGATCTGGATTTAATGACATGTCCAAAACACGATACAACACTAACGAGTACTACTATCAGCGTTTACAGCTATATCGTTTCATATCCTCAAGATAAAAATACTCGAGTATGACTTCAGTAGTTGATCTTCATTGTTTGACACACATTGCACGATATATATATATATAAAGTGAGACCTTCGAGGACATTCGTAGCAAAGATTAGGCGGAACCCAGAGCTGTTCTCTAAGTTGCAATAAATTCGTCCTTCACGTTCGAGAAAGGTCTATAGGCAGTGTACTTTGTACCAAAGAATAATTAATTAAAAGTTCGTTCCGAGAAAGATTAAAATATACGATCTCATCCCGTTATTTCTATTTCTATATCTAAGGAAACGTCCGTTCTTTGATATGAAAGAAATCATGAACGTTTAATATAAAATAGTGAGCCACCGAGGAATTGATGAGCACATCCATTGTCAGGTTATTTTCTCATCAGCTAAGTGAAGAACTAAAGAAAATAGAAATCTCTGGATGACATAATCTTTTCTGCATTTTCTTGTCTGCTTTGAAGTTATCCATCTGTTAGTTTTTCCGGTCCCAAAAACATCCTCAACGTTCATGTCGGTGTTAAACACACTTCCTGTTGTTCAACAATACATCGTATGGTATGGTTGGCCAATCTGGCTAGCTTTCGGTCCCATTGGATGTTTGCTCAATATTTTACTCTTTTCTCGCAAACAATTCCGAAAGATATCGTGCTGTTTGTGTGAGTACTACATCACGAAAGAAGAATTCAGAATTATAAAAATTTGCTATTTCACATTAGATTTTCTCGTCGCATCTGTAGCAATGCTTATAGCTTTATGCATAGGTATCATACCACTTGTATATGCATTCAATTATCCAAATCCATACAATACTATATCGAGTTTTTGCAAAGCCCGCAATTATCTTCTCTCAATGAGTGCAATGACGTACCGTTGGCTGATGGTAGCCGCATGTTTTGACCGCTATACTCACACCCTGGCCCATGCAAATTTACGACGATTCACACGTGTACGAATCACACTTCGTATTATAGCAGTTATTATCATCATTTGGCTAATTTTACCATTCTATCAAATACCTTGGACTGAAGTACAAATGAATGTGTGTGTATTTTCCATTCCAACTGTGGGGATCTTTCATAGCTTTTTAACGATCATTTGCGGTGGCCTTCTCCCGCCTTTGTGCATGCTGATATTTACTCTACTCATTCGGCACAATCTTGCTGTTAACGGGCTTCGTCTACGTCAATATCGAAATCAAGTACAACAACGAAGTGAACAACAAGACAACAATATTCTTCGTTCACGTGATCATCAAGCCATTCTTATGCTATTTGTTCAAATCTTTGTCTACATTATAAGCAATTTACCTTGGACAATTGGATTAGTGTACACTGCTTTGACACGATATATGGCCAAGTCCACTTATCAGCTAGTCATGGAAACGTTTCTGAAATTCTTGGCCGAATATATCTGGTATATGTATCCTGTTTTGTCGTTCTATATGTACACCCTTGTGTCGGGTACGTTTAGGCGAGAATTCAAGAAAATAGTCAGATCTATCATGACTTATCGAGGCGAAAATCCGACAATTACTCGACGTATTGCACCGCAAACATAGGAAACATCTTACCCAACTCAATTCAACATAGAATAATTGACTTATTTTGATATTTTCTGTTGTCTATCAAAATCATGAAAAAGAATCAAAATTAAAAACTCAAGTGTTGTATGTTTGTTGAGAAACTCACTTTTTGAAATTATTTTCCTGCGTCGAAACCCTTTCTCAATAAATAAACTGTCAGAAAGTACAGGAAGCATGTTGATGATATATGAATCCAGAAAAATTATTGCCATCTTCAAGCTGATACAAATACAAGACAACACAAAGAAGCCAAAATATTTCTTTTATATATCGTCGAAGTCGCAGAGGTCATTACGTTTTCGAACCTGTATTTACACAGCAATCACATGTATTCATCAAAATCACCAAAGTATTGTGCCGATTGTCTATGATAGCGACATCTAACTTTCCATCACCATTGAAATCGCCTTCAACAAATACTTCTGGTACGCTTGTTGCTCCTGTAGAGAATGTCATCTGCGGCAAAAACATTCCGTCACCCAAGCCAGACCAAAATCCTATCGTATGCAAATTCGAATTGCTTACAACGATATCGGAGTTATTATCATTGTTGAAATCATCCACAACAACCCAATATGGACTACTATATGTTCCCGTGGGCAAAGTCAGTTGGTTTCCAAACGTACCATTATTGTTTCCCAAATGCACGGCGACATTATTTCTATTTGCATTGACAACAGCTAGATCGAGATAATCATCTTTATTAAAATCACCCACAGCTAGTGAATTCGGGAAACTAAACGCACCGAAATACAATAGCGTTGACTGTTGAAAACTTGTGTTACCACTGTTGAGCAAAATCCGTGCACTATTTCCAGAGTTATCAAGTATAGCTAAATCCAATCGATTGTCATTATTGAAATCACCAGTACCAACGAATGACGATCTTAGAGTACTATTAACAGAAAATAACTCCGATGTATTGAAATCACCATGAATATCCCCAAACAGAATAGATACACCAACACCAAAGACAACAACGTCCAGATAATCGTCATTATTCAAATCACCGACAGTGAAACCAAGGCTCACTTGAGCTGCAGAGCCACTGGGAAATGTCACTAAACTCTGAAAACTTCCATTACCATTACCAATATAGATCACGATGTCATTATTAAAGTTACTAAGACGAATACCAATATCGTCATGACCATCGTTGTTAAAATCAGCGACAGTGATCGAATTTGTACCATAATTATTATCGGTTGTAAACGTTGTGTGAATGTGAAAAGTTCCATCATTATTGCCTAACGCTATGGATAACTTACCGAGAGCACCAACAGATCCAGTTAGAGCCAGATCAAAGTATCTATCTTCGTTGAAATCACCGACAGCTATCAAATTGAGTGCATGAATAGAATCATTTGTAAATGGAGTCAGCTGTTGAAATGTCAAGGGACAAGATATGACTAAAATATATTGTGCTGTTGCATAGCGATCTTGAACGTATTACGGTACATACCCGAAGAGGTAGAAATTCCTGTTGTTGAACTGGTTTCATCGTTTGTTGTACTTTTTAGTGTACTTGTGAGTGATACTAAAAGAATGCATCAATAAAGACAGAGATACGCAGAAGTCTGAGAAAATAGAATCATACTTGAAGGTGTTGGATAGAGTGAATTGACCTGTCGATTTATATAAATCGTTGCTACAATCATAAGTGCAATTAGAAAGATAAATAGTATCAATCCAAGAATAAAATAGTAATATATCGATGATGAAGAATGTTTCCTACAAGAAATATATCGACTGACACGAAAAATTTTCAATGAGAAGATCCTACGGAATTGTAATAGCCGTGGATGCACTCTGAGAATTGATGGTGCTTGCAACAATTACTGTTACCATTGATGATGTAGGTTTCACAGTTTTTTTTCGCTTGATTTTTACAAAAACAAGAACTATCTTAGGACACATCCATTTCAAGATGAACGATAGACCACCATAGAGACTCAGTAAAACAGTTAACGTATAGAGAGAGGTGAGTTCTTGCGTATACGTATATTCACATGACGATGGCGCACATTGCTCAAAGTAAGCTGAATAATTGGTTGTCGTTAACCAGTTCTCCATAAAAAGCTCATTAACGAGATTCAGGATAGTTGTATTCATCGAAAAGCGACTATTATTCATCTGAACAAGAGAATGAAGATTAGCATCAATAAAAGTGCTCATATTGTAAATATTTTCCAAGATAAGACGAACGCAGTCTGAATCATAAAAGCATTCCAATGTTGAAGCAAGATATGCTTCGCTTGGTGTACATCCTATTTTCAAACCTTGGATTTCCGATACTTCAGACGTATTTGCTTGAACAAATCTCGCTGGACTAGTGCAGTTCAGATTCAGCGCACATGAACAATCATCATCATAGACTATTGCCTCCGTAATCGCAATTGCAGGAGTAGTGTTGACCCACGGATTAATAAACACATAATTAGTTTCATAGGCTGAAACGATTGCATTACCATGATTCACCGATCGAAGTAACGAAAGATATCGCGTGAACGAACTGGGAGCATTGAACTGACTCTGATTGACGAGTAAATCGATGTTTGTTTGCAGCTTTTTACTTGGCAAAAGTTGATTGCTGACGAAATACGAAGAGAGAAGTTGATCAATCGAATTGTTCACGGATTTCATCGATCGAGAACATAAGCCCGACAGAAGTTGTAAATGTGATGAGAGAAAACGACGGTAATCTCTTTTGGAATAGGTAGAAAGGTCAGAAGCGAGATTATTCGTAAGATTTACACGCCATTCATCTAAGACGAATTGACTCGTACATATCTATGCAAACAAACATAATTTCTCTTCGCTTTTTCGGTTTAATACATTACTTACCGGGTGAAAAATAGGCTGAGCGGTAACGAATTGCTCGTAAGTCGATGAAATTGACGAACAAGGACATCGTAGGGTATCATCATGAGTTGACAAAAGTTTTTCATAAACATTGTATGTCGGATTTGTCAAGATATTTCTTAGAATTCGTGGTTGAATTTCATTGTAAAGTGTCAAAATGCTCATACTTATCAAAAGTAGTACAATATAAAGACGAGTTGATAACTGACCGAAATATGTTGCTTGTCTTCGATCTACACGACTTCCAAATGTTCGCAGAGGAAATATGTTTAAATTGGTCATTGTAGTAAACAATTGTCGGAAAAGCTTCGTCAAGGTCCCTTTCATCCGATCAAGAAACTTTGAATCGACTAGAAAAAGCAAATGTTATGCGCTATTCTGGAATGATCACTTACCGTTGTGATTTATTTGGGGTTGATTCGACTTCGTTCGAAAGAAAATGGTCACTAGATGTGGAGTTATTAATCGTAAGGCTGCAATAAGACCGCCGATTGACGATATCATGATCAAGATTGTTCCAAGAAAAGTATTCGTACGAATTACATGAGGATATAAACATTTGATTGGTGCACAAGAATTGTAGTAGTGCTCGAATGAAAACGACGGATTCCATTGTTCAATCATTAATTGTTTGACTATTGTGTCGAGTGTTGTGTTCGGAGGAAATCGACTGGTTACAGGATCGTAGGCAAGTAGATGAGCATTAAAAAACGGTAGACCAGTATCATAGTTGCTAAGCGAAAAATTTATATATTTATATTGAACGGTCAAGCACGATTGTGAATAGTAACATTCCAGAGTCGATCGTAAAAAGGAATCAACAACGAAACAACCGAGTATCGCTCCTGGTATATCATCATAAACATCGTCAGCGTGTGCATAGATTTGTCCTACAGGATCAACAACTTGGGTTTGACAAGTAGGATCAGTTGCGCAAATACAGTCGACCGTCGATGTTCTCCTGTTTTCCACTCCATTTAAACTGAAGCGTAGCTAAATGAATGAAATATCATTTGTTGTCTCTTTACTAACATAGGAACATACTGTTAACACTTGTTCATTGTCTAATGAGATGGGATTGACAAAAGCTGCGTTATCGCCTTTTGTGTAGGGTTGATCTATTTGCGTGAAAAGTTGAACTAAACCGACAAGAAGATCGAAGTTCGTGACAAATGATTGAATAAATTGGTTGAAGGTAATGTTTAATTGAGCATTGAAATCCGCGTGCGAAATGGCATTTAATGTGACAAAGGATTGAATTCCAAAACGTTGAAGCGCGTCAATCACACTTGAATTAGCTAATTGACAGAGAGTAGACAGTAAACGAAAATGTCGCGTGCTAAATCCACGCCATGCCGTAGACCATCCGTAGAGAGATAGATCAACAAATGGCAGAGGTGCGAGCCACTCTTCGCGAATGAAATCGCTTGAGCATACTTGATGGAATGTGGGTGACCATGTCGTCATTGCTTTATAAGGTGTATTGATGTTTGAACATGGACATTTTAAGGAATCGGAATACAAAGTATTCAAATCTTGGAATTTTGCTATCGAAGGATTCGCTTCTTCCAGCGTTACTATTTCGACTCGTAGTAATGTGAATAAGAGGAGCACAGATATCGAACCTTAAACAATACCGAAAAGACTCCACTCTTAAAGACAAAACAAATGATGAATTCAAACAAACATACTGATCAGTAGAATCAAATAAACTCGTGTAGTAATGTATTGTTTTTTTAGATCGATTGGAGTTCGATTATGCACCGATTTGAACAGATTTAATTCTTTGACATCTGTAAACAATTTCGGGATGTGTTGGATAAAGTGAACTGAAAATATACAGAATGAAATTGATTTAAGTTGCACTATCGAACGATACCCCATTGACTAATTGAATACGATCGAATCGTTGAGAAAATTGTGATCGACAAAGGTGATAATAATCGAAGTAGAATAGTAATACCGCCGTAGAGACCAAGCAAAAGCGTAATAATATAAGAAATATTTGTCTTACTGACTTGACTATACGTGCAGACAGTCGCGCCGCACGAAGCAAAGTATTGTGAATAGTTGACTGTTGTCGACCATTCTTTTATCAGTAAGTTCTTCAGAAGACTCTCTAATGGAATGTCTTGTCGACTTGTAGATGGCAAACCATTAGACCAGTTGAAATTTGCCTAAATCAAAAGAATGATCACAGACAAAATCTCTTTAAATAAATCCTCTACTTGATTCAAATTTGGAAAGAATTCAGTAAAGTTACTCAGACATGTTGTATCGTACAGACAGTCCAATGTGCTTGCAAGTAATGCATCAAGTGGATTGCATCCTGCGAAAAATCCATCGACCATTGCAGATGCACTCGGTTCGAAAGATGGGGGATATGTAGGCCAGACATAATGGTTAAATACCCGGTCAAATTCAGGTAGTTCATAAAAGCCAGTTGGACTTATGAAGCTTTTCACGGAACAACTTGCACCGAATAAACCTGAAGAGGAAGTCATGTTCGTGTTAAAATAATAAGTTGTATCAGCTATGCTATGAAACGATCCATCAAACCATGAAGATATATAAACGAATATATTCGTATTGAGTGCAGTGATCAGTGTGTTTGATGTTGTTATTATTTGTAGGAATTTCAATGGTGTTGTCACTTGTATAGGTAGATTGGTTCGAATGAGAGTAACATCAGTCATGATTTGGGTGTGAACTTTATCCTCTTGGAGAAGTTCAACGGTAACAAACTGTTTATTATTGAATTCAGCCACAGATTGCGCAACTGTGTCCTGGCAAATGCGACATAGAGCAGCAAGAAGTTCGAACTAAAGCAAAAGAATGAAGCATACCTAGTTTTTCATTTTTAATAATTGCGTTTACCTGAGAACTGGCCGTTGTTCGAAAGTCCATCACTAAATATGTACTTGCATCTGACAAGTAAAGTGCTTGAATCCACTGTTCACTAACAAAGATACTCAAACATATCGGATGAAATGAGATTCTATTCGAAACAAATTTCTCATATGGTATAGTGGTTGTCGAACATGGACAGGAAAGTGTATCGGCATGTTCGAGAGACAATTTATTGAACAGTGATGCATCGATATTGGAGATCGTGATCAGTTCAATTTGTGGAGTTATGATTGTAACAAGAGTGATTATGTAAATAATGACTGAAATTTCATTTCTCGAAAATAATGCTATTATATCGTTATTATACTTACTGATGAGAAGCGGAATGTACAATCGAGTAGCGTATAACTGATGTTTTACAATGGCTACTTGATTTTCTTCTTCATTCAGATCAGTTTCATCAGGTATAAATGCATTGTAGTAATAGATATGTTCTCGAAACCAGTACAACAAATCTTTGAGATTCATTATTATTTGTTTTCGGAACGTTCAACGTTGTGACTATGTATTCCACAAGGAAAAATATATAATGCGACTGCATAACCTGTCACTCACCCACATTTTATACTCTATGTCGTCAGTTTGTTTTGAAATACACAATTTCCTTGCCCGACAATTTGCTTCTGAGTGTTCTGATTGTGAAAAATACATCCTATTTAATAAATTAAAATCTTTTCTCTAGTGCTTTCGGGGAAAAAATATTTGTTGTAAACTCATTTCCTAAGTCATAGTAATATACAGACAATTGGGACGTTTCATTTGTAAACATACGGAAGCGGTAGTCCTCTATAAAGTGAAGAATTCTATAGTTACTGAGATACACAGTAAGTATCAGGAAAGAGAAACAAAAAAATAAATGACTTTTGTTGTTTTCCTACCTTACGGCATATCATTTACTTAATTTGAAGTGTTGCTATCCACGTTTTCAAAGAAGAGTTTCTTGATGTATATACTGATTGTAGACTTAAAAATATGATAATCACATTCTCAGCACTCTTAGGATAATTTGAACGAATGGACGAATGTGGATTTCCAAATTCAAAAATATCGTCGGATCTGTGTGTATTCCTTCATAAAGCACAACACTTTCATCATTCAGACATCCTGATACGGTATTGAATAGGATCATTTGATGAACGATAGTCAAAAAGATTGTCAGAAACGGAAATCGAACCCATGCTTACTATTGTGAACTTGATCCTAAATCTAAGGTATTAACTATTCGACGTCTCAGTACCATATTTGTATACGAAATATTCACGACAATAGTGAGGAGACCTCTTAATATCATTTATCTATATAGACACGTGGAGTCTGAGAAATGGAGAGTTGATCACAGAAAGTTCTGCTATCAATCCTGAGACTAAAATAAGTGAGAAAATATTATAAATTTCAGCCATTCTGATGTTGAACTATGAAATTTAATTTGATATAGAACTGTTGACAAGTATCTCAGTTATTGAAAATAATGATTACTAGGTGCAAATATATGAAATATCCATGAGATAGATTTTCAACAGACGCTATCAATTGAGCAGAGTTTCTTTATTCGAAGAAAAATATCAGCAAATTCTCTAGATTAACTATAATCTTTTCTTATTTATTTCGTAGAAATCTGATTTAAATTTTTATTACAAGAATAGCCGGTAAGTTGGCAGGAACAAGTCAACTTGTCAAAAGGACATGCACATACTCTCATATGTTAATAGTCTGGGTTCCACAAGGATGTCTAATAAAACCATCCAAACAATCAGCTAATGGAGTAATATTATTTTAAAAGTGTAAGCGCAATCTGGAGTTTGTTTTTTTTTTCACTTAAATACATTAATTGTGTGCATACAATAGAAGAAAAAAGATATGTCTAACACTGATTATAAAAGACATAACAAACTTCCGTCGAAGTCATATACTTTATATGAAAAATACGTAATCAGATTCTTTTTATATGTCGGTATTCTTCGAACACATACACTTACGTATTTGGTCATTTGTAATCATTCGAACTAACGTTACGATTATTTGTATGTTTCGACAAATAAAGGAAGAAGCTCATACAGTGTATATTTTACATCGCACTGACAAAAGATAATGTGCTGAAGTTATATGATAAAATGAAATCAGTGAGATTCAACTGTTTGAATTGATTGTCAGAACAGACAACTTATTCATTCAAAACAAGAAGACAAGTGAATTGATTTCTATTTACTTTTGGAATGTGTAGCTTCCTCAATCATCGTTTTCTTCGACATATTTGTATAGGAAAGTCCTTTTTGTTTCATATATTTAATGTCAAGTAGATGATATTCGTATTATTAAAAACCTTGTCATTCTACAGAGCTTTAATAAACTCTCTCAGTCAGAGATAAAGTTTGTGACTGTATTACTTTTGTTTTAACCGGAAGAGCTTAGTTTGAGAGTGGTTTATCGTCTGTAATTTGCTGCTCCTGTTCTCAAAGACCTTGCGCTACGTCTGAGATGTCAGCACATTTATTCGACAAACATCAAGCGCAATGTTACCGATCTGATAACGTTTACCAACACCATAGCTCGTTAGATACATCGAATGTTTTTCTTATTGGTGTTCAGTGCGTAATATTGTATGAGTTCTTCTTGTTCGGGCATCTTGCTCAGCGAATGGAACAATACGTGTACGTCGCCGGATGTGCTTATTCCAAAGATTAACAAAAATATCGAAGAATTCGTTTCGAAATGGTTTTGATGTTATTAAAAATACATAAAAAGGAACAACACTAATAAGATAGATCAAATTTTGCACGATGTACCCGAAGAATGATTCGATCTCCTGTCGTAGCGATGTTTTATCCGTGACATAAATTGTTGCTGCATTGTAAGCGAAATTGCATGAGATAGGAATCGACGTGGAAACGTTTATCAGAACCTCAACAATGAGTATGCGCATCAGTTGTCGATCTCGTTGTCTGATGTGTGCCTGACCATCGTGTCGTTGACGAAGACTACGGAAGGTGAGAATACTGAAAATACTCATTAACGTCGGCGGCACAACGCTGATAAATGTAATTTGATACGCTGCATAGAATAACTTGTATGCATCAAACATTCCACAGACATTGTTTCTGATTTCCATGAAAACAAGAATATGAATACTAACAATTAACCATACTGAAATCATAATCAAGACAAGTTTGACTGCGATTGAGATTGAAGAAAATGAACGCAGACGCATACTTGTTCGTGTACAGAAATACCGATCTATGCAGGCAAGTACGATACTATACCGAACACATTGACCGAACAGATGAGTACCATAAAATCTTGTCTTGCAATATGCTATCGATTGTTTTTTGAGGATCGATATGAGCAAGTGAAT